>ML280605.1:73932-123189 GCA_005239495.1 Nicotiana undulata
GGGGGGGGGGGGGGGAGGGGGAGGAATTGACCCGTTTTGCTTTCAGGACCAATTTCTCATATGAGCCAGACAACTCTCTTTTACTAGCTCTTTACAAGTCCAACAAAAAGCAATTCAATATAAAGAGAAGGAAATGACTTTCCATAACCAATGAGTGACACTTTGTCTTTTACAAAAGACAAAAAAGTAAAGAAAAAAAGGGACCACAAAGAAATCTTTGGCTTTGCATTGACAAGATGTATAATACCAACAAAGAAAAATATATTTACAAATTACATTGAATTGATTAGCTTTAACAATAAATGAAGTAAAAGAAACTAAACAAGAAGGGGGTTAAATATAAAATTTTGATATATATATATAAACATTGAAATATCGATAATTAATATAATTGAACCGAAAATGAAGAGAAAAAGAGTGATGTTGAATCACTTTTTCGTTACAAAAGTGCAATAAAGTAAAGATTAAATGACATAGAAGTTTTAAAAAAATAATAATAATAATAAAGAAAAAAAACTTAAAGCATAAAAAAAGATTAAATCCTGAATTTAATTCTTCCAAAAAGACAACGTATGATCTTATCTCAAATTTACAGAGGCAAAAACCATTTTAGTATGCTCAGTTTAATATTTATTTGAGGGTCTATTTTGTTTTTCTAGTCACGTAGCGAAGTTTTGACTTTTATTTTTTGCCGTAGAGCAATTAAGATAAATATCATCAAATGAGAATATTTTAAAAAATTGTTGGAAGGATATGTTAACTTGATACAAGGCCAGCTATGACGACAGTAATAAGGAAGAAAACCCCAATATTGAAAAGAAGAAAAAGAAGTACAGAATATTCGAAAGAGAAAATTAGCCGGTCAATTTTTCCATTGACCAAAAACTAATTCACTTTACACATAATTGTCTTTTTATATTTACAAGTAGTAAAAATGTAGGAATACAAGTAAATGTACGATAGGGCCAGATTTTTTAATAAAGAAATTTTTACATTCCTATACCATATATGAAACCTTATCACCCTCCATGTTTAAGGTTTGATTTAATTATATTTAGTATACCAAATTACCAAATCTATACCATAATTAATTTAGGATTATAATTAATGGGCAGTTTTTTACTCCTTAATTAAAGGGGTATAGTTAATGGGCAGATTTTTACTCCTTAATTAAAGGTGTTCATATATCCCGCATTTTTCTCTCCCCATCATTTATAACCAGCCGTTTTCCCCTCCCCTTTCTTCCTCTTCTCCCTTCCTTCTTCTTTAAATTGTAGAATTCAGACCTTCGAGATTCAACAAGTCGAAATTGCTACATTCTGTTCTTCATCGTTTTCAGAAATTGGCGATCATATATATGTTCTTCATCTTTTCTTCTCTCAAATCCACCATTGACAGCCATTAAAAAGCTTGAAAGCTTGAATTCAAATTTGGGTTTTCAAAAATCATTATTTGTTTGGATTGGGTGTTGTTGAAAATAATCGGGAATATGGTTTGGAGTTTATATCTCAATTTTGAGGGTTTTTGGTGAAGATGGGACTTGGTTTTGACTGATTTTCAGATTGAATCTCGAAGAAGAAGAAGAAGACATATTACATAAATTGTAGATAAATTGTAGTTAAATTGTAGATTGTGTCCAGAATGTAGTTAATGTATAATTTTCTTGTAGACAAATTGTATTCTAAACATCATAATAACTACATTTAATATAACTACAAAATTTTCTATTCATCTACAAAAATTCTACAAAAAAACTAAAAATAAACTACAAAGTCAAACAGATCTCAATATCGTATCACCCAATTCTCATTCGATTGTAGTTTAATTGGGATTTTCGACATAATTGCGTTTTTTGCAGAAGATTTGTAGAATTTTTAGTCATTTTTAATTTGTGAAAACAAAAAACAAAGCATCTACAATCAAAATACAAATAATCTACCCCCCCCCTCAAGCTTGAGGGTGATACCACAGCAAGCTTGGAAAGGAGCTCATGATGAGGTTGTCCAGTAAGAGCCTTGGTCATAATATCTGCTAATTGATCGGAGGAAGAGACATAATGAAGAGAAAGTAAACCAGAAGTCAAACACTGACGGACATAGTGGCAATCAATCTCGATATGCTTCGTACGTTCGTGAAAAACAGGATTTTTATCCATGTGTAAAGCAGCCTATGAGTCACAAAACACCAAAACCGGGCTGGTAATAGGTAAACCAAGATCGCCCAAAAGACGAACCAACCAAGAAATCTCAGCAGCTGCTTTACGAAGCGCCCTATATTCAGCTTCAGCAGAGGATAGAAAAATGATAGGCTGCTTCTTACTCTTCCAAGAGACAACACTGCCCCCAAGAGTAATATAGTACCCACTAACAGATTTCCGAGACATCACACAAGAAGTCCAATCAGAGTCAGAGTAAGCTAGGAGTGAAAAATCTGGAGAGCCGGATAGAAGAACACCTTGAGTAGGATCTTTCATTAGGTAACGAAGGACATGTAAAACAGCCATCATATGAGGAACTTGAGGTTTTTGCAGAAATTGACTCAAATGTTGTACTGAGAAAGATATATCAGGCCTGGTGTTTTGCAAAAAATTCAGCTTCCCAACCAAGCGTCCATATAGGCTAGGATCAGATATAAGCTCCCCCATGTCCATATTGAGTTTGACAGAAGGATCCAAGGGTGTCAAAACAGAAGAAAAATGTTGACAATTGAATTCAGAAAGAAGGTTAGAGGTGAATTTGTGTTGACTCATAATATACCCTTGAGGAAGAAGAGAGATCTTCAACCCCAGAAAATAGTGAACAAGACCCAAATCCTTGATTTTAAAAGTGGCATCCAAATAAGACTTCAAGGACTGCATTTTAGAGAGATCATTGCCAGCTAACAGAATATCATTAACATACACAGCTAACACAACCAGAGAATCAGTAGTAGATTTGGTGAATATGGAGTAATCATTAAGACTTGAAATGTAGCATTTGGAGAGCAAAGCCTCAGACAGTTTAGAAAACCACTGTCTGGAAGCTTGCCTAAGGCCATATAGGGACTTCTTAAGTTTGCAAACCAAAGGAGAGGAAGAAGAGGAAGAACTAGATACATCAAGACCGGGGGGTACCTTCATGTAGACCTCCTCGTGGAGATCACCATGTACAAAGGCATTATTAACATCAAGCTGAAAAATAGTCCACTTGTTCTTGGCAGCTAGAGTTAATAAGCATTTGATAGTGGTAAGCTTAACAACAGGTGAAAAAGTTTCTGTAAAGTCAATACCCTCTTGTTGAGAGTCACCCCTTATAGCTAGTCTTGCTTTATACCTTTCAATAGACCCATCAGCTCTTTGCTTTATTTTATACATCCATTTACAGGGAATAACCTTTTTGTGAGGAGGAAGAGGGACTATCGCCCATGTCTGATTTGCCTCAAGAGCTTGAAATTCCTTTAGCATAGCCTCTTGCCAAGTAGGATTGGAAGCAGCCTGCTGGTAAAACTGAGGCTCATGCATATTTAAATCAATAGAAGAGACCTTGGAATATGATGTAGATACATGTGAGAATATAGTATAATAGACATAGTCTTTAAGATAGGCATGCTGTAAAACCTGTCTAGAAGATCTCCTTAAAGGAAGTAGTGGAGGAGCAGTTGAAGGAGAAGATGAGGAAAATGAGGAAGAAACATGCATAGAGTATGGAGAATGATGAAGGTAAGAGAAAAATGGAGAAAGAGATTTAGGAGCTGAATTGGAAGGAGGGTTGGAAAGAGAGGAAGAAACACTCCCAGGGGAGTGATAAGGAGGAATATCTACAGAATCAAGAGGTGACAAGGGAAACAAAACAGGAGATGAATTAGATTTGTAGGGAAACACATGTTCATGGAAAACAACATCCCTGGAGAAGAAAATGGAATGATTAGAAATGGCAAGAAGTTTATATCCCTTTTTCCCTCAAGGATAACCCAAAAAGATAGAAGGTATGGCCCTGGACTGAAACTTATCTCTCCATTGTTTGGGAGAGGTGGCAAAACATAAGCACCCAAATGACTTGAGGTGTTCATGGATGGAGTAATGCCATGTAATTTCTCATAGGGTGAAAAGTTCTGAATGACAGTAGAAGGTATTCTGTTGATGAGGTAAGTTGCAGTTAGAACACAATCACCCCAATACTTGGAAGGAAGGTTGGATTGGAAAAGAGTGCTTTAGACACCTCAAGTAAGTGTTTGTGTTTTCTTTCTACAACTCCATTCTGTTGAGGAGTGTGTGGAATGGTAGTTTGGTGTAAAATCCCTTCACTATTAAAAAATTGAATTCCTTAGGAACTACCCCCAAGTTCAAGAGCATTGTCTGCCCTAAAAGTTTGAATAGAAGATTTGAAATGTACCTTGACCATGGTTGTAAAAGCCTTGATGATGGAAAGAGCATTGCTTTTATTATAAAGAAGATGAGTCCAAGTAACCCTTGTGTAATCATCTACTATAGTTAAGAAGTATCTGAAACCATTGTAAGTTTTAGTGTTATAAGGGCCCCAAATATCAATATGGACTAATTGAAATGGGACAGTAGAATGTATAACACTATCAGGGAAGGGCAGTCTTTGTTGTCTAGCCATTGGACAGATAGAACACAAGAAAGATTGTTTAGGTGATATTTTGTCAGAAAAGTATACAATGGATTTCATTTTGTGAAAAGGCATATGCCCCAATCTTTGATGCCAAAACAAATCCACTTTATTAGAGGTAGATGTGTGAGTACAAGATACAACATCAACAACATGATCTACCACATCACTAGTGTTAACAGAAGGAACTGAAACAGGTAAACTAACAAATGAATGAGAAGCATAAGTGGAAGTGGATGTAACAAGAAATAGATCAGCATCTGGATATAGGTAATACAGCCTCCCTGCAACTTTACCAATTTCCAGTGGCCTCTTCAGAGAAGGGCCCTGTAAAGAACAAATTGCTTTGGTAAATAAGGCTGAACAATCTAATTGAGAGATGAGTTGGTGGACAGAAATCAAATTAAATTGGAAAGATGGAACAAGGAGGACATGAATTAAAATTATATCGTGTCTGAGATGTAAAGATCCAGTGGAAACAACTTTGGCTTTATATCCATTTGGAAGAGTAACAAGGAAGGGCTTAGGTAAAGGTTTTACATCAAAGAGTAAGTGTTTATGTGGAGTCATGTGGTTAGTTGCACTTGTATCTAATATCCAAGGATATACTTTTAACTGTGATGAAGCACATACATGAGATTCCACAGAATTTACTGCATAGCTACTAAACAAACCTGCAAAATGTGCAAAGGCATTGTTGTCCATAGTAGAATCATTAGGAGTTGACCCAGAAGATAGTTGAGCTTGCTGAAATAGAGCTAGGAGATGTTGGTACTGTTCTTTAGTAAAACCATGAGCTGAAGACTCAGTAAACTATGAAGCTGGAGTAGCATGTAGAGGTGTAGAAGGAGCGAAAAAATGTTCAGTTTGGACACATGAAGCAGGCTTCTTGTTCTTTGTGAACTTGAAATCTGGAGGAAATCCATGGAGCCCGTAACACTTGTCCACAGTGTGTCCAGGTTTCTTACAATATTTGCAAGAAACATTTGAGATAGACCTTCCGGATTCAAAATTTACCCTTTGACTGAAACCCCTGTTCCCATTTGCTGAACTGTTAGACACTAGGAATGAGGATGAATCTCCAGAGAGATTTGGGACAGGAGAATGAGCTTCCCTTTGACTCTCATCATGTTGCAGAAGGGAATAAGCCTTGCTCATTGGAGGAAGAGGGTTCATCATCATAATAATACTCTTGACAGTTGAATAGGATTCATTTAGACCATCTAAGAATTGGAAAAGTTGTTGATCTTCTATAAATTTGGGCAGGTCACCACAAGAGGATACAAGTCCCACATATGAGGAATGTAGCTCATCCCAAAGGCTTCTAATCTTGGTGAAATAAGATGCTATGTCAGAAGACCCCTAAGTGGTAGAATGAATTTTCCTTTGAAGTTGAATATACTTAGATCCATTTGACTGCCCAAACCTATCATTGTTGTCTTTCCAGACTTCTTTAGCAGTCCTAAAACACATCACACTGGTAGCAATCTCTCTAGATACTGAATTAGTTATCCAGACCTTGACCATGTCATTACATCTTTCTCAATACACATAGTAAGGTGAATCTAATGTGGGCTGCGAGACTTTACCATCTATTAACCCTAGTTATTCTTTGCAGAAAGAGAAGTCACCATACTACTTCTCCAAAGTACAAACCCAGAGCCATTATGTATTTTCTTATCAGATTGTGTATTTCTTTTGCACTATTTATACCTCTTTGTTTTTACATCTTGAATATAAAGAGGATGTGATGGATCCAGTTAGAAAGGAATAAAGCCATCAGGATTCTGAGATATATCATTGTCATTCAATATACTACCCATTTTTATATCCAATTATACCAAATTCACAGTATTAAAAACAAAAGAATTCGACTGATAACAAAGATATACAAAACAGATTTGTAATCAACACAGAATCAAACACATCTAGATAGGTGAGAATATACCAGTCTTCTTCTGAAAACCCGAAGAAGTAAGGTCTCGACTAACCGCAAACCCTAGGCATGTTTTTTATACCAAAAATGACAGCAGCTTCGTGAAAACCAAAATTTTAGGGAAGATGTAGCTCAACCAAGGATCGAAGTTGAGAAATCCCAAATTTCTCTGACGGAAACCAACAATGCCGCTTTGAAACACCTCTGACCTTAACCAAAAACGAAACGAGAAAAACTTCCGGCAAGGGTACAATCGGAAAGAAGCTCACGACGAGAGGGATCTAAATCCCTGCTCTGATACCATGTTAACTTGATACAAGTCCAGCTATGGCGGAAGTAATGAGGAAGAAAACCCCAACATTGAAAAGAAGAAAAAGAAGGTACAAAATGTTCGAGAGAGAAAATTAGTCGGTCAGTTTTTCCATTGACCAAAAACTAATTCACTTTACACATAATTGTCTTTTTATTATTTACAAGCAGTAAAGATGTAGGAATACAAGTAAATGTACAATTGGGCCGTATCTCTTTAATAAAACTAGTGGGCCAGCTGTTTTCCTTTGTTGGGCTGGGTTGTAATCACACTCTGGTTAATAAGATATATTAGAAGGAAATTTAAAATTATTAAAGCAATATCTAATATGAACAATATTCAAAGTCTACAATTGCACTTCGATTAGAGCCAATCTACATATTTGCGAAGGATAGATCTAACCTTGAAAATATTAACAATGAATAAATGGTATTAAAATTTAGATTCGAGAAACCAAAATCAACCAAAAAATTCTGTTATATGGAAATTCTCGATTTTTGGTTTGGTTTGGATAAATATTTTGATCATTTCGGAGTTTTAAAAAAGAAATATTTTAAAGCATGTCGCCTTTTATATATGTGAACAATAGTTTAAAAATTTGCAATTACTAATAAATTAATATAATCTAAAGCAACCTAGCAAAATTGGCTAATGGAGGCTGATAAAATTCAGATTTTTTTTGGTTTTGTATTTTTATTTTATATAATTATATGTTAGTGAAAATTAGATTCTTTTTTGTTTTGCATTTTTATTTAATATAATTATGGCGTCTAAGCGAGCTTGCCCAATAAGTGTGTGTATATCCTACTTCACATGCATCTAATAATCTTGACAAATGGATACACGATTTAAATTTGATGGGTTTAATTTTTGAGATTTTTAACCTGAATACATTGTATCGTCGAAGTTATGAGTTCTTAACTTAATATTAGTTAAAGTATTGGTGTTTCTTTCCCCACAAGCACATACATATATGCAGAGATAGATCCAAAATTTAAACTTTATGTGTTCGCGATGCCACTTAATCCATTGACCGCTTGAGTTACTTGATTCGAAATTTAATAGTTGGTTCAATTTAAAATCAAATACTTTAACTTCTTTTTTCTCCACATATTAGTGCAATGAACAGGAGAAAGGAAATAAAAATTATGAATTCCCAACACCAAATAAACTTTAATTTCTTATAGTATCTTTATTGCATAACCCTGAGAATCATGATATGCAGAATCTCAATAAACTGTCACTTCAATATTAAATCCTAAGTATCTTAGTGAGAGATTTAAAAATAAGAAATCACAAAACTAATATATGAATGAGGAAATTATTATTTTAAGAGACTTTTCAGTTCAAAATACTGAATTTCTGATTGTTATCTATACAAAAATATTTTTTAAAAAAGCAAAAAAATGAGTTTTATTTTTTAATATGTGGATATTTGTATGATAAATTGGGGTTTCAGTTTTACCAAATCATGAGATTTCCAATGATAAGGTTTGTTTAAAAAGATAAACTAATTTTACCTATAATAACTAATTTGTCCTAAAGGTTCTCAAAATTACTATTTTATTTTTAAAAAAGATTCTCAAGCTTTTAAGTTAATTTTCGAACCAGTAACTGTCACACAAATATTAGTTCAACAAACCAAATCCATTTGGGTGGTGAAAATTTGATTTTTAACAAGCTTAAATATGTTAGTTTAAATTCATAATTTGATTTTGTGAGAAATTTGGAGTGGGTGTTATTTAGACTTGTTAGAAATAGTATAAGGAGGTTGTATATAAATTTTGAAGTCATTTAATGGAGATTTGGACTGGTTTTAAACAAGAATTGCAACTGAAAATCGTGGAAGAAGTTCGTCTACAGACGCTTGTATAAATGTGTATAAAAGTGTATAAGATGTGTTTATACACTCATATACACTATTATACAAGATTATACATACTTATACAAAAAACTGACTTCGTCTTCTTCCTTGCGTCTTCTCTGAAATTTAATTCAAATCTTGCTCAAATCTACTCCAAATCACTTCAATTTTAAATTTTGAACTTCTTTTGGTATTTTCAATCAATTGGAACAACACCCAATCCAAAAAACTAACAAACTCAAAAAAACTCATTTTTGAAAGCAAACTTTGAATGGTCTTCAATGGTGGACTTCTACTTTTCAATTTTCTTACATTGCAACCAAGTGACACAAGAGGAGAAGCAGAAAATATACGGCCCTTAAAGCATATGTAGAAGATGTGAGAAGAAGAGAGAGCGAAAGCAATGGTTGTAAGAACACAGATTTAATTCCATAGCTTTTAGAAGCAATAATTGTAAGAACACATTTGAATTTGCTAGTGCTTTCAAAATATGTACAATATGGGCTAGGTAAACCTTAAAAACATGAATCATATTTTGTTATGGTGTGAAGTCATGTGTATTTTCTTGTAATTCTTTCTTAAATAAATATAAATTTTGAAAAAAAAAAGGAAAACATGTTAAAACGATCGCCTTTTCCATATGCGACCAATAGTTTAAAAATTGCAATTAACAATAAATTAATTTATGTTGGTATAATTTAAACTTAATAATGCAAAGTTAAAGATTTCTTTGTGGTCCCTTTTTCCTTCTTTATTTCTTTGTCTTTTGTGAAAGATAAAGTGTCCCTCATTGGTTGTAAGTCATTTCCTTCTTTTTATATTGAATTGTTCTTTGTTGGGGCGCACATGAGAAGTTGGTCCTGAAGGCAAAACAAATCGGTTTGCCCTCCCCTGCACGCGAGATATAAGTGAAGGTGATAGTAGCCTATATTATGCTATGTAGATGCTATTTATACTCTAAATTAATCATGCTTTATTGATGTTTTAAATGCTAAAAGATAACAAAATGCTCTAACTGAGATTTTTTTATGGTTTGCAGGAGTCACTCCGAGTTAGGAGGAAGATAACAGCGTTTTGAAGTCAACTATGTACATACAAGGCCAATCGAGGATAGCTTGGATGAAAAAGAGCAAGAAAAGGCAAAGAACACAGTGAAAGCCAGGTCCGCGACCGCGGACCTGGGCGCGGCCAAACGCGGTGAAAAACAGAATATGGGTAAACGACCGGCCGAGTTCGCGGTTGAGACCGTGACCGCGGTCGGCCGTGTAGCGGCCAGGAAGCTCAGGGGCTAAAGTGAAAATATCTGAAAAATTAACCTAACCTTATAAAAACCCAAAAACTCGCCCAAAGTTATTTTCAAGCTTGTTTTAGACTCAATTGGAGGCAAGAACAAGTGTGAGGAGATCAAGCCATCTTTAGAGTTTTTCCTTCTTCTTCTTTTTATCATTATGTGAATCATGAACCATATTATCGCTTTGTTTTGTTTTAGTATGAGTAGATAAACATTCAGTCTAGGGTTGATGAAACCAATCATTGGATAAGTTTTAACTCTATTTTGATATAATCGAGCCGGGTTTATTCTATGATTGTTCAACTACGTTGTGTATGGTGATTAATTGAATGTGCCATTGATTAATCGTATCTAATTGCCTTGTGTTTCTTGAGAAAGAATACTAGGTTAGATTGTTGTTGAACAACACCACTTTTGGGTAATTGAAGAGATTAATTACTTGAATTTAAAAGTGGGTTTAGACATAACGAAACTTTGGTGGGATAATTCTGAGTTGCATAAATTGTCGCTAGAGTAGTTCGAGAGAATGCTTCTAGTAAATTATCGTGATTGATCGAGGGATAATTATGGTAGCCCATAACTCATAATCCTCATAGAGTATTACGTTGATATTATAACTAAAGAGTTAAGAATTAATCCGGCAATTGGGAAAATCAATACCCTAGATCTTTCTACCCTTGAATTCATCTTTAATCTTGTTTATTGTTAGTTTTGATATAATACCTTATATAAATAAAATCCACTGGTCATTGATAAAAATCTTGCATCAGAAAATTGTCTGAGCTTGTTACTAGCATTATTAAGAGTTGTAGTAGATATGTTAGTTCCCTGTGGATTCGACTCCGGACTTAAACTGGATTATATTTGCAGTGACCGCTTTGTCCTTTTTATAAGGCATGATTGGGCGTGATTACATTTTGGCGTCGTGTCGTGGAACTAACAGTGTTATTTATTACAACTTAGAAGTATTGCTAGGATTTTTAGTTTAGATCAATTTTCTACGGTGTTAAATATTTTTCCGTTGAAATTCTAACGTTTGAACTCTTTTGTGACTCAGGTGTATGCCTAGAAACTCTTCGAGGACTGGTGAACTTTTTGAAGGACTCTCAGACCCCGAGAAAACATTCAGGGCATTAAACCGTGCCAACAAGCATAACAAACATTCACAACAAATACACCAACCCGAAACTGAAATGGACAACATGGAAAACATCAATGCGAACAATCAAGCACCTCTTGTGCCAAACGATGGAGTGGTGGCACCTTTTGTGACAGAAGATGCTCTTTATGATTGGGCACAACCAACAACTGACAACCTGGCCACCGCCATTGTTGTGCCCCAGATACAAGCGGAGACATTCCAGATCACCAATAACATGTTGCATCGTCTGCAGAATAAGGGAATGTTCTCCGGGTCACACATTGAAGATCCTCAACAACACTTGAAAAAATTTCTGTCAATTTGTGTGACCCAAAGGCAGCCAAATGTGACCCCGGAAGCCATCAAGTTGCTACTGTTTTCGTTCTATGTGACTGGAGAAGCTCAGACTTGGATGAATTCGCTCCCAATAAATTCCATTGCCACTTAGGTGGAATTAGTCAAGCAGTTCCTGAATAAGTTCTACCCCCCCCCCCCCTCCAACAAGACTACAAGGCAGATTGATGAGATATTGTAGTACAAGCAGAACCTACTGAAATCAATACCCTGGATCTTTCTACCCTTGAATTCATCTTTAATCTTGTTTATTGTTAGTTTTGTCATAATACCTTATATAAATAAAATCCACTGGTCATTGATAAAAATCTTGCATCAGGAAATTGTCTGAGCTTGTTACTAGCATTATTAAGAGTTGTAGTAGATATGTTAGTTCCCTGTGGATTCGACTCCGGACTTAAACCGGATTATATTTGCAGCGACCGCTTTGTCCTTTTTATAAGGCATGGTTGGGCGTGATTACATTTTGGCGTCGTGTCGTGGAACTAACAGTGTTATTTATTACAACTTAGAAGTATTGCTAGGATTTTTAGTTTAGATCAATTTTCTACGGTGTTAAATATTTTTCCGTTAAAATTCTAACGTTTGAACTCTTTTGTGACTCAGGTGTATGCCTAGAAACTCTTCGAGGACTGGTGAACTTTTCGAAGGACTCTCAGACCCCGAGAAAACATTCAGGGCATTAAACCGTGCCAACAAGCATAACAAACATTCACAACAAATACACCAACCCGAAACTGAAATGGACAACATGGAAAACATCAATGCGAACAATCAAGCACCTCTTGTGCCAAACGATGGAGTGGTGGCACCTTTTGTGACAGAAGATTCTCTTTATGATTGGGCACAACCAACAACTGACAACCTGGCCACCGCCATTGTTGTGCCCCAGATACAAGCGGAGACATTCCAGATCACCAATAACATGTTGCATCTGCTGCAGAATAAGGGAATGTTCTCCGGGTCACACATTGAAGATCCTCAACAACACTTGAAAAATTTTCTGTCAATTTGTGTGACCCAAAGGCAGCCAAATGTGACCCAGGAAGCCATCAAGTTGCTACTGTTTTCGTTCTATGTGACTGGAGAAGCTCAGACTTGGATGAATTCGCTCCCAATAAATTCCATTGCCACTTAGGTGGAATTAGTCAAGCAGTTCCTGAATAAGTTCTACCCCCCCCCCCCCCCCCCCCCCCAACAAGACTGCAAGGCAGATTGATGAGATATTGTAGTACAAGCAGAACCTACTGAAACCTTGCAGGAAACTTGGGAAAGGTTCAAGGGGATGCCAGTGAAGTGTCCACACCATGGTATTCCAGACCAGATGCTTGGCCAGAGATTCTACATGGGGTTGGCAGACAATTTGAAGGCTAATGTAGACGTTTTATCTAGGGGTGCATTTCTGAGCAAGACATTCACAGAGTTCAAGATTTTTTCTCGATAAGATGGCTCAGAATTCAGGTTGGATGACAAGAGGTATGACCCTGACACCAATAGTACATTCAGTTCCTCTTGTCCTAAACAATTCACATGCAGAGAACACAACCACGCTCATGACTCAGATGAGTATATTGACAAAGAATATTGACGAGATGGGTACAAAACAAGTGCATATAGTTGATACAACAAATGGAGGACTGTGTACCTCTTGCATTAATCAGTCTTATGTGTGCTCATGGAGTGGAGAAAGTGACAACCAAGGGTTCAAAGAGGATATGAACTATGTCAATAATTTTGGGGGTCAGAGGCAAGGAGGACAACAATGAGGGCCAGAACATAACCAGCAGTACATACCTAACATGCCACAACCTGGAGGTATACGGCCACAAGGCCAAGTGGTTCCATATCAGAGACAACAGGGCTATCAACAACAACACCATCAACAGTTAGCATATCAGTCACCTCATTAGCAGCAAGACAACAACATGGTAGAAATCAGGGGCATGCTGCAGCAACTCATTGGAACAAATGGTAAGATTCAGGAAAATGTGGAAGCACATGACTCAACAATTAAAGGAATTGAAACTCAATTGGGACAGTTGTCCATGGCCTTCAATAACCACCCCCAGGGAACATTACCGGTAGAAACGAACATTAACCCAAAGGAGCAAAACCCGAATCAGCTAATGGCAGTAAGTCTCCGGAATGGGAGAGATTCAGATAGGGAGCAAGAAGTTGCTCAATCCAGAAGAGAGACTACGCCATCCACTCCAATTCCATTAGAGGCAAATGAATCAACAGTTTTCATTGAAGTGGTAGTTGAACAGGCACAGGTTGATAAGGGTAAGGCTAAAGAGGATGAACAAGTCTCAGAAAAGATGGTACCTCTTGTACCACAAACTTCCAACAAAAAACAACCAACAAGCAAAGGACAAAGAGTGATGCCTACACCATTCCCTCAGAGATTGGCAAAACAAAAGAAAGAAGATCAATACAGGAAATTCGTGGAGATTCTTCTTCAGATTCAATTGAATATTCCTTCTGATGGATGCTTTGAGGGAAATGCCAGGATATGCAAAGATGATGGAGGACATGATGTTGCGAAAATTTGACTTCCAGGACCTGTCCACAGTAACTCTGACACAGATCTACAATGCGGTTGTGACAAGGCCTATGGCCTAAAAGATGTCTGATCCAGGTAGCTTCACTATTCTGTGTACTATTGGGAGTTATGCTTTTGCAAAAACATTGTGTGACTTGGGAGCCATCATAAACTTGATGCCCTTGGCAATCTATACAAAACTGGGCATTTGCAGAGCTAGGCCGACTTTGATGTTGTTGCAACTGGCTGACCGCACGGTTAAAAGACTGACAGGAATTATTGATGATGTGCTGGTGCAAGTGGGGAAATTTGTATTCCCTACATACGTTGTTATTCTGGACTGCTAGGTAGATGAGGAGATACACATTATTTTGGGAAGGCCATTCTTAGCCACGGGCAGAGCATTGATCGATTGCGAGACTGGAGAAGTAAAAATGAGGTTGAATGATGAAGAAGTAATATTAAACGTTCAACAATCCATGAGGAGGCCCAGTGAATATGCAAACTGCTCACTAGTGGAAGTTATGGATGTGATACCGCAAGAAGAAGATGAGACCCTTAATGCCAAAGATCCATTGGGATCTTGCTTGAAAAATTTAGAAGAGATGGACGGTGAAAAGTTGGTAGAGTGGGTCATGGCCCTTGAGGGTCAAGGATTATAGAAAAGGGAACCTCAGCTCGAGCCCCTTCGTTTAGAAGAGAGAGCGACACCACTTGCAAAACCATCAATAGAGAAACCACCACAACTGGACTTGAAACCGTTTCCAGCCCACCTCAGGTATGTTTGCTTGGGTCCCAATTCTACTTTGCATGTTATTATATCATCTGGTTTGCTAGCTGCGCAGGTAGAACAATTACTGCAAGTGTTGCAAGAATGCAAGACTGCCATTAATTGAACCATGGCAGACATAAAGGGTATCAGCCCAGCCTTCTGCATGCACAAGATTCTTCTAGAAGAAGGGCACAAACCTTCTAGAGAAAATCAACGAAGGCTGAACCCAAATATGAAGGAAGTAGTAAAGAAGGAGATGATCAAGTGGTTGGATGCGGGCATCATCTTTCCCATCTCTGACAGTAATTGGGTGAGTCCTGTCCAGTGTGTATCGAAAAAGGGTGGAATGACAGTTGTACAAAATGAAAATAACGAGTTGATCTCAACTCGTACAGTCACATGGTGGAGTATTTGCATGGACTATAGGAAACCAGGCTCAGCCACCCGAAAGGACCATTTCCCCTTGCCCGTCATTACCCAGATGTTGGACAGATTAGCTGGGCGATCCCATTTTCGTTTCTTGGATGGATACTCAGGGTATAATCAGATCTCAATAGCCCCGGAAGATAGAGAGAAAACGTCTTTCACTTATCCGTATGGCATCTTTGCCTTTTGGAAGATGCCCTTTGGACTTTGCAATGCACCGACCACATTCCAATGGTGTATGTTGGCTATTTTCACTGACATGGTTGAGGACATTATGGAGGTATTTATGGATGATTTCTATATGGTAGGGGATTCATTCGAGGATTGTCTTCACAACCTAAAAAGAGTTCTCAAAAGATGTGTGGAGACAAATCTGGTGCTGAATTGGGAGAAGTGTCATTTTATGGTACAAGAAGGAATAGTGTTGGGGCATACAATGTCCAAAAGGGGAATTGAAGTAGACCATGCAAAAGTTGATGTGGTTGAGAATCTTCCACCACCCACTTTGGTAAAGGCAGTGAGAATTTTCCTTGGGCACTTCGGATTCTACAAGCGACTCATTAAGGATTTTTCTAAAATTGCTAACCCCTTATGTAAGCTGCTTGAAAAAGACCATCCCTTTGTGTTTTCTGATGATTGCAGGTTAGCATTTGAGGAGCTGAAGAAGATATTAGAGATTGAACCCATCATTGTTGCACCCAACTGGGAGCAACCATTCGAGCTGATGTGTGATGCCAATGATTATGCTATAGGAGCAGTTTTGGGGCAGCGCAAGGATAAAATGATGCACCCGATTTACTATGCAAGCAGGACGCTTAGTGGTGCTCAGTTGAACTACACTGTCACGAAAACGGAAATGCTCAATGTAGTGTTTGCCTTCGACAAATTCAGGTCATACTTAATTGGCTCAGAAGTTATTATTTATACTGACCATGCAGCCATTAGGTACTTGATAGCAAAGAAGGAGTCAAATCCACGCTTGATTCGCTGGGTTCTGTTGCTACAAGAATTTGACCTGGAGATTCGTGACCGAAATGGGACAGACAACCAAGTGGCAGACCACCTCTCGAGGTTGGAAAGGGCAGAAAAGAGAACGGAGGTTGAAGATATCACTGAGACATTTTCGGATGAGCAGTTAATTGCTGTGACAATGGAGGAGGCACCATGGTATGCTGATATTGCTAATTACTTAGCATGTGGTATTGTACCTTATGATCTCTCCTCAATTCAAAAGACAAAGTTCTTCCGTGATTGTCGTGCTTATCATTGAGATGAACCTATACTTTTTAAGATATGTGTTGATAACATGATCCGGAGGTGTATCCCCGAGCAAGATCAACCCTCTGTTTTGCAGGCTTGCCATGCTTCGCCATATGGTGGGCACTTTGGAGGAATCCGGACAGCAGAAAAGGTGTTTGAATCGGGATTGTATTGGCCTACACTGTTCAAGGATTCCCATGCTTGGGTCAAAAGCTGTGATGAATGCCAAAGGACGGGCAACATATCCCATCATCATGAGATGCCAATGACCACAATTCAAGAGGTGGAGGTGTTTGACATGTGGGGGATTGACTTCATGGGGCCATTCGTCAACTCATATGGTAACAAATATATATTGGTTGCAGTTGACTATGTCTCCAAGTGGGCCGAAGCGGTGGCTCTCCCAACCAATGATGCTAAAGGGGTGACAAGTTTTCTAAAGAAAAACATCTTCACACGTTTTGTCACCCCACGAGCCATAATCAGTGATGGTGGCTCTCGTTTTTACAATAGAGTGCTCGCAAGCCTGTTGGATAAGTATGGATTTCGCCACAAGGTAGCCTCACCGTACCACCCACAAACAAACGTGCAGGTTGAAGTGTCCAATTGAGAGATTAAAAGTGTCCTTACAAAAACAGTGAATGCAACAAGGACCGATTGGGCGAAGAAGCTGGATGATGCATTGTGGGCATACCGCACAACCTTCAAAACTTCAATTGGTATGTATCCATACAAGTTGGTATTTGGAAAGGCATGCCACCTTCCAGTAGAGCTCGAACATAAAGCATTGTGGGCATTGCGGCAACTGAATTAAGATATGGAGACAACAAGCACCAACAGAGACACGAGGTTGCATGAGCTTGAGGAATTCAGGTTCCAGGCATTCGAGAGTGCTAGACTACATAAAGATAGGCTGAAACTACTGCATTATAAGCACATATTGGATCGGAACTTCAAACCCCGAGATCTAGTGCTGCTATATAACTCAAGATTGAGGTTGTTTCCTGGTAAGTTGAAGTCTCGATTGGCAGGACCCTTCAGAGTGGTGAAAATGTTTCCAAGTGGAGCTTTGGATATTGAATCAGAAGATGGGACAAACAAGTTCACGGTGAATGTGCAGAGGTTGAAACATTACCTCGGAATGGCCGAAGAAAGAGGGGATAGAGTGGTAATAACTTTGGAAGAGCCCCAGTGCACAAATGAGGAGTGATGATTAGAGCATGCGTCGTGCCGCGACGTTAAATCAGGCGCTTCCTGGGAGGCAACCCATGGTTTGTTGTAATTCGTCGTGCCGCGACGTTAAATCAAGCGCTTCTTTGGAGGCAACTAATGTTTCTCTTTTGTGTTTCACTTGTTTTGTTTTAGTAGTTGATGTGAACGATACTAATCAAATTATTAGTGTACAGGGAAAGATTGTTTCACATCGGGAGGAGTCGGGGTGAAAAGATAACTCCGAAAAGGTAAAAAGTTGAAGAAAACAGAAAAATTCCGGAACACCGAACTGCGACCGCGGTCTGGGGCGCGCCCAGCCCTGGGCGCGGTGAGTTGGTGACTTTCTGCCTCAGGACCGCGACCGCGGCCTGGGGCGCGGAAGAGGTGAAACTTTTTGTTTCTCACCGCGACCGCGGTCCCAACCGCGGACTGGGCGCGGTGATTCAAGAGGGTTCTGCCCAGCGTCCGCGACCGCGGAGTTGGGCGCGGTCGGGCAGGTAAGTATTTTTTTTATTACTATTTTTTTTCTTTTCTAACCCCCACTAAACTAAAACACCCCCCCCCCCCCCCCCCCCCCCCCCACCCCTCCCCCCACCCACTTTCCTCATTCCATTTTCCCTTCTCCTACTCTAACTCTCCATCTTCCCCCTCTAATCCCTAAAAACTCACGCCTCCCCCTTTCCCATCCCCTCCCCTCACCAATTTATTCACTTTCCCTTCCTCCTCATATCTCCATTAACAAGCTCCACCCTCTATTGTTCAAGAATATCAAGTAAGTCATGATTTCTCCCTTCCTTTTTAATTTATCTCTTTTTTTTATATAGTTTATATTCAGATTTTTTATAGCAGATTTGTTTTCTTTCTAGTACTAGTGTATAGACTGAGGAAGTAAAATCATGAATTGGTTGTGTTAGAGGTAGATTGTGGTGGGGATGAGTATGTGCAGCCATTGTAGTTGAGCTGGGGAGGATTTACACCTCCATGGGTTATTTGTGCTAAATTGTAGACCCATGCACACTAGGTACTTGTTGAATTGTCCCAATGAGCCTTAAATGCTATTGTGACCATGGTGCAGGTGAAGTTTGAGTAACCGCCCTGGGTTCACACAATTCACACCCTTACTAATAGTGGCACTTGTTTTGTCAAGTATCAAGAATCCATCCAGGAAGAGACGTGCCACAGGATCCTCAGCCAGTGGGCCAAGAGGTTCTTCTAGAGCTCGGGCACAGGCTAGCTCGAGCCAATTTGATAGTAGTCGATTTGTGTCAAGAAAAGATCAGGAGAGGTTTAGTGAGAAGGCGTCCAAGAAGCCTGTGCCCGAATAGACCATTGACAGGGAAGCTCTTCGGATTGAACGCCCGAACATGTACCATGAATTGAGGAGGCGTCAGCTCAAAATCTTTTTTGAAGAGCCGGAGGATGGCAGTATGATGTTGGTTCGAGAATTTTATGCCAATTGCCCGGAGCATGAGAATCGGGTTGTCACGGTGCGCCAAACCCGGGTGAATGCTTCACTCGAGGCCATCTGACGAGTGTACAGGTTGCCCGTCTTCGACGAAGATGAAGATTTTTACCAGACATACCAGAAAAAGCATATTACTTGGAACCTCTTTGTCCAAACCATCTGTGTGCCAGGCATGGACTTAGTATGGGTTACACCTAGAATCACCCATAACTCAACCTCTCTCACCTGGGAGGCAAAGTGTTGGCTAACCGTCATCAATAGTCATCTACTGCCATCAAGCAACATCGCTGATGTCAATGGGCCTAGGGAAGCGACGATATGGTGTTTTGTGAATGGCTACGATTTTGACGTGGCCCGGGTTATCCAAGACGAAATGTTCATCCTCTCTACTGAGAAGAAGTATGGTTTCTACTTTCCTTCTCCGGTTACCAGACTATGCAGAGCGGCAAAAGTTCCTAAGAACCCCATCATGGATGGGATGGTGCCAAAGAAGGCCGCATTCAGGGCAAGTAAAGTAACCAAAGATCCGATGGCACCTGAAGCTGCTCAAGATGATCCCTCGGATGAGTCGTATGATGATGATGATGATGATGATGATGATGGTCAGGAGGGGGCAATGCATGACTCACCCCCACATATGCATATTGCTGATGAGGCAGACCCATCTTAGGCCCGCCGGAGTACCCGTCTGACAGCTCTAGAACAAGACATGGTCGGGCTGCGTGATACGCTCAAATTACACCTTAAAAAGAGTGTACTTGATCGATGTCAAATATAGTAACCCAACTAGGTTGAGGTCGAATCCCACAGAGAACTATGTAGGCGATTAGGAATGTAAGAGAATTATCACTTATCGCACAATGCCAAACACTTAGATTTTGGTTTAAAAAATATTTATAACTAAATGCAAAAATATAAACTAACCTAGAAAGCAAGTAAAATGATCAACGGCTACAAGTGTCAATGCATCGTGAATTACACTCAAGTAACGATCCAATGTATTTTATGATTTTACAAATATGAGCGAGTTTATGTTAATTAGCCACGAATAATAATTCTTAATTAGCTTCTTCCGAAGGCTAACAAGACTTCCTAATTGAATTATTCCTAACCCAATTAAGAGATGAAGCACACCCGGATATGGCTACAAGTAGTTCAATCCTATTCCTAGGTAGAATCAATAAAATGAGGGTTAAAGCCTCAAGTTCTTGTTAATTAATCTTTTCCAACCCCAAATTATCTTTCCCAAAATTAATTCGGAGTTAATGGGCGAGTCCTAGGGTTAGCTAATCCCTTTGGAAATATTAAAGAATAGGAATAATTAAATAAATACTAACTCACTTCATAAATAAATAAAATCATTCAATACATAAGCACAACAAGGTATTTAATCCACTCTTTAATCAAGAATATTTCCATAAACGAGATTGAGTGTTGGAAATAAATACTACACACTTAAATATTCAATGCAAAGCAAGGAAATAAATAAATAAGCATAAATGGGTAACAAATCTTTAACCACAAGCTTGAAATCTTCAAAACCCAAGTGTGTGTGCAAACCCTAGCTTCAAAAAATGTTCTCTCTTGTCTTCAAGACTGAAAATGGGCCCAAAGAATGCCAAAGATTCTGAAAATATCTGCTAGGTCGAGTATATGTGGGTTTGGGATTGGAAAAATGTGATTTTACAAATCTGCCCAGAAATGATGCCCGTTGACCGCACCTGCGGAAGAATCCTCGCAGGTGCGGCTCCGCAAATGCGGAAACCACATCGCAGGTGCGAGTCCAAGTGACTTTATCCTTTTCCGTAGGTGCGAACAATCTATCGCACCTGCGGTTCCGCAGGTGCGGATACCACGTCGCAGGTGCGGCCTGTGTACAATTGAGCCATTTGCGCATGTGCGGAACATTACTTCGCCGGTGCGATGTCGCACCAGCGACTAGACGTCCGCAGGTGCGGAATCACTGGTAACTATTTCCCTTTTTCCACTCTTTTTTTGCTCAATTCCACTTCAATTCAATTCAAATCACTTCATGGCATCATTTCCCTGAAAAATCGAAAAATACACACTATAAAAGACCTCATTTTATCATTAGAGGATGCAAAGTCTCATGAAAAGAGACTAAAATGAGTGGTAAAATCACCACTCATCACTGCGCACTTCGGTCACTAAACTGGGTACGAGAGTTGATGCTCTGGCTCAGAGGCGGACACACACTTTAACAAGAGGGGTCACCGGCACCCGGTAACTTCCGCAAAAGCTTCATATATGCTTGCAAATGTCTTTCAAAAAATAGTCAAATATTTGCATAGTCCCCCGTATCAATCTTTATGAGTAGTAATAAATTTATATTGAATGTCATGGTGCACCCAAAATCACTGAATCTTGGGTCCGCCTTTGCTCTGTCTACTCAAAGTGCAAAGTCTGAGAAGAAAATTATGGGTTGGCTGAGGGCGATGGGACGAGCTTGTCACCTCGATCCTAGCACTGTCTCCGATCAAGATTGAGCACCAGGGAAGTCCCCTTACCTTACTCTGCTTTAATTTATTTGACATGGGGACATGCCAATTTTATAAGTGTGGGGTGGGGGATGATGTGCATGTTATTGTTGTATATGTATATAATTGATTGGTATTTTAGTTTGTTAAGTTAACTTTGACTTGGCCCGACGATGGAAACCACTCGACGGGTTTCTTGAGGGACTTAAGTCGAACAAATAAAAAGATTTTGGTTTTTGTAGTAGTGTAAACTCCCCCTTGGTTTTTCTTTAAACCACGGTTCTAGTTTTTCCTTTTTTTAGTTAGGAACTTATGGGCGAGGGAAAGAATGGAAATAGGATCCCTTAACTCCATTGTACCTTGAATAGAGATTACTTTAGTGTCACTTAGGCTCATTAGTTGACTCTAGCGAGAAAGCCTTAAAATGTGTATTCTTGATTTGGCTTAAGTACCCTGAGCGGAGTGTCTGATGATCCAAACTGAATTGAGTCATGTGCCATGTGTGAATGAGGCTTTGTGTATTCTGTGCTAACATTCAACGCCTAGAACTTGCCCTGTGTGTTTACGAAGCGAAATGGTAGTCTTATTTGGTCTAGGATGTGATATAGGCATTTCTTTGTTGAACCCTATCTATACATGTTCTATCCACCTAATTGTATATACCATAGTTAACCCTTTTGAGCATGTAATTCTGTTTTCTTTGGCAACCACATTACAAGCCTTACCCAAATTTTGAATTGTCCATCTATTTGAACCTTATCACCTCTTATAAGAACTTGAATTGTGATGAATATGTAAAAGCTAAAGTGTGGGATGGTTGGTTGGGATTTTGAGTGGAACTGAGGAAATACGGATAAAGGTGCACATCGTGACAATTAATACTAAAAGCCACCGGAATTGGGGGAAAAAAGGAGAGAAAACGAGTTGTATTGTTTAAAGAATAAGTCTTTGATGGTGGTGGCTTTTGAGAAAAGTATGCTTAAAGAAGTAGGAGGCATGACACATTGATGTAAAGGTGGAATGATGGTTTGACAAAAGTATGGGCTTAAATGTTGAAATAGATGTATTAAAGTGCTTAGGGAGGTGTAGTCACTACTATATCCAAATATATCCTACCCGGCATGCATCCTACATTACATCCAAATAATGTCCTAATTGATCCTAGACTGAATGAGCTCGATTAGTAGAATAGTACACTATGGGCAAGCCTATGGTGCGTTTTCTATGGCACAAGAATGTCTTTCTGAGGGTGAGAAAAATCTTATTTATTTGAAGTCCTCAGTGTGTGAATATTGATTATGATATAAGTCTCTTTTGTGGTGAGAAGGCACTTGACTCATGAAAGGGAGGTTAGTCTGGACCACTGACTGAGAGTAGGAGATCCGGTTAGGGACATTGCACAGCTAGAAAGAGAGTCCACTCTTGAGGTGTGGATGTTACGCTAAGGTAATCTACCATTGTGAATTATTCTTGGTATGAGGAGTAGGGAAGTTGCCCAGTGAAGATTAGGCATGTAGAGTGTGGTTTTGTTTCTCGAGGACTAGCAACGGTTTAAGTGTGGGGTGTTGATAGTAGCCTATATTATGCTATGTAGATGCTATTTATACTCTAAATTAACCATGCTTTATTGATGTTTTAAATTCTAAAAGATAACAAAATGCTCTAATTGAGATTCTTTATGCTTTGCAGGAGCCACCGAGTTAGGAGGAAGATAAGAGCGTTTTGAAGTCAACTATGTACATACAAGGCCAATCGAGGATAGCCCAGATGAAAAAGAGCAAAAAAAAGGCAAAGAACAGAGTGAAATCCAGGTCCGCGACTGCGGACCTGGGCGCGGCCAAACGCGATGAAAAACAGAATATGGGTAAACGACCGCGGTCGAGTCCGCGGTTGAGACGGAGGTCGAGTCCGCGGTTGAGACCGCGGTCAGGCGTGTAGCGGCCAGGAAGCTCAGGGGCTAAAGTGCAATTATCTGGGAAATTAACCTAACCTTATAAAAACCCAAAAACTCGCCCAAAGTTATTTTCAAGCTTGTTTTAAACTCAATTGGAGGCATGAACAAGTGAGAGGAGATCAAGCCATCTTTAGAGTTTTTCCTTCTTTTTCTTCTTTTTATCATTAATTGTGAATCATGAACCATATTATCGCTTTGTTTTGTTTTAGTATGAGTAGCTAAACATTCAGTCTAGGGTTGATGGAACCAATTGTTGGATGAAGTTTTAACTCTATTTTGATATAATCGAGTCGGGTTTATTCTATGATTGTTCAACTACGTTGTGTATGGTGATTAATTAAATGGGCCCTTGATTAATCGTGTCTAATTGCCTTGTATTGCCTGAGAAAGAATACTAGGTTAGATTGTTGTTGAACAACACCACTTTTGGGTAATTGAAGAGATTAATTACTTGAATTTAAAAGTGAGTTTAAACATAACAAACTTTGGGGGGATAATTCTGAGTTGCATAAATTGTCGCTAGAGTAGTTCGAGAGAATGATTCTAGTAGATTATCGTGATTGCTCGATAGATAATTACGATAGCCCATAACTCATAATACTCATAGAGTATTACGGTGAGATTATAGCTAAAGAGTTAAGAATTAATCCGAAAATTGGGAAAATCAATACACTAGATCTTTCTACCCTTGAATTCATTTTTAATCTTGTTTATTGTTAGTTTTGTTATCATTTTACCTTAGCTAAATAAAATCCATCGGTCATTGATAAAAATCTTTTATCCGGAAATTGTCTGAGCTTGTTACTAGCATTATTAAGAGTTGTAGTAGATAGGTTAGTTCCCTGTGGATTCAACTACGGACTTAAACTGGATTATATTTGCAGCGACCGCTTTGTCTTTTTTATAAGGCATAGTTGGGCTTGATCAGAAGGCTAATCCAAATTTGACTTTGCTAAAATTATTTCTTCATTTTTTGAGCTTACCAGAAAAGTGTCCAAATATATGCTTACCAGAATATGTCCAAATTCTTTCTCTTTGAATTGAATTTTGTAACATTCCATTCATTTCTTTGTAACTGCCATGCTTTAATTTCTGTAACAATTGTTGTTAATTCTTGCAACAGCTCCATATTTATTTTTTCTGTAACAACTACAGATTAATTTCTTCATATGTAATTGTCCAACAACTTTCCCTATAAAAGGCAGTCTTCTTTGTGAATTGTAAAACACAGAAAAACACCTTCATCTTCTTTCTACTTCAACAGAACTTTTTTTTGGGTTCAAACTCCAAACTTCTAGCCGTGAAACCTTGGGGAGAGACCGGTCTTAACGATTTGCACTCAGTCGAACTTAAATCGCTTTCAAGGCAGTGACTTGCCACGACACAGTAATTTTCGTTAAATTGTTCTTCCTTCCGCCTTGTTCCTTGTCAATATTATCTATCATCATTCTTACAATTTAATCTAAAGCAACTTAGCAAAATTCGTTCTAGACTTAATTGCTAGAACATTGGACTCTAAATCCAGTCATCCGAGTTCAAATCTCGGTGGAAATTTTCCCTCTCTTATTTTTCTTTCTTTTGAATTTTCCCTTTACTGTTTCCTCTTCGCAATCCAATAATCTCCACTTATTCAAGTGTTAATCCATCTTTAGAGTACAAATTTTCCTACTCTTAATCCCTAATACCCTAATCAAACTCACTAATATACCGATGGACAATCACTCACATTTGACAGTTATACGATTCCGGAATATGATCTAGAATTGGGTCAATCATGTTTATTAGAAATCAGCAATAGAGTGATTGTACTAGCAAAAAGTTATATACGTTTTATTGTAACATCTGTTGATGTACCTCATAGTTGATTATTTATTGAGTAATGGTCGTTAGTGAAATTCGGATTATATACTTATGGTGTCTAAGCAAGCTTGCTCGCTGGGTATGTGTATGTCCTACTCCGCATGTATCTGATAATTTTGTCCGTAGATAAATGATTAAACTCGATGAGTTTAATCTTTGAGAATTATAGCCTGAGCATATTGTATCATTGAAATTATGAGTTTTTATAACTTAATATTAGTTAAAGTGTTAGTGGTTTTTATCCACATACACATAGATATACGTAGAGGAGGATTCATGATTCAGACTTCGTAGGTTCATGTTGAATCCACTAAACACTTAACTTTTTTATTCGAAATTTAAAATCTGGTTCAATTTTCCAATTTTTCTTGAACACATTATTTAAAATCAAATACACTTGTATTTAGATTTTGAAAAACACTTTATCTTCTTTAATTCTCCACATATTAGTGTGCAATGAACAAAAGAAAGGAAATAAAAATTATGAATTCCCAATACCAAATAAATTTATTTATAGTATCTTTATTACATAATCATGAGAATTATGACTACATAATCCAATATTAAATCATAATTATCTTAATCAAATGCACTTAGTGAGAGATCTAAAAACAAGAAATCACAAAATTAATAAACCAAATTATGTGGAAATTAGTTTCTAGAAATGGTGTTTAATTTCCTCTTTACTTCTTATCAGATCCCATTCCAAGAGTATTCTTCACACCATCAATTGCACCTTGAGCCATGTGTATCATTTGCTCACCTGTCTGACTCAATCAAAACATAAATAAACTAATGAGAAATTTATTATTTAAAACTAAATATTTTAAAAATGTTTTAACTTATATACATTTATAGTAAACGGAATCTTTGCACTATCAGTGTATTTTAATTTGTTAAAACAAGGTGACTTTGTTTTATTTTCGGGTTACTAATTCCAATTTTATGAACAACTTGGTTATCTATAAGGCTTTAAGTTATACACGATGACGTAACATCTTTATAATTTAATATGTTAAAACATGTTATCTACCATTTATTCTAGGTTAACACTCAGTGCAAAGTAAATAGAGTTATATGCATCCATTCGTTCGTTTTTTTTTCTCGGATATATGGTCAAAACTTCATTTGGATTGAATCCTAACGAGTGGTCCACTAAAGATTAGAAATTATTGAAGATACAACTACCGTTAAAATGACCTAATTGTATAATATTTGTACCGATGTAATTATATTTAAGTGACTTGATAATGTAAAAATTCTTTTGACCTATCGGTATTTAGAAATTAAACAAACAATTGAATATAAAAACAATTTTTTTTTGTCTATAATCTGCATTAGATTGATGACCTGTTGAAGCAATCCAGAATTTTGGTCCTTGTTTTGTTCAGCAGTCTCACTAGCTCTTTGGGCAGCATTTTCAGCCTTGTCTACAGCAGAATTTGCTATACTCTTGCCTGAATCTACCAACTGCTCTGTGTTGGCCTATTGATAGATGAAAAAATAAATACATTTTTTATCTATAAAAAAATTAAATAAATGAATATCAACAATTAATTGTATTTTGAATAAAGGGAGTACAAAAAATTTGTCCCAGGACTTTGATCTAGTGATAAGAGCCTAGTGCACAATATATTTTGTGTTCACGCATGGTTCGGGGAAGGATCGCACCCCAAAAAGTGTAATGTAGAAAGTCTACTCTAATGGAAGTATTAATGATTAGGGGCGTACACACGATTTTTTGTAAATGGTGTCGAAATTTATAGAAGTACGAGAATAATAACTTTAAATATCATACTTATAAACAAAAATTATTTTTAGTCTATTGGTTTTGTTGAGTTTCAAGGTAGAAAAAGACCCTGATTTCAATTCTACTTCATCACAATTTTTAATCATACAGACCCTCTCAAATATTTGCAAAAAAATGTGTTATAGTTCAGGTTCGAACCTCCAACCTTTCAGAGCAAATTCAAGCACAAAACCAACACGAAGAGACAATTTATGTCAAGTGGTGTCATTTTTTCCTACTTATCCGTTTCCTCACATTATTAATACATATATTTAGTAAAAAAAAATCGATGAAGCCGGTGTCGCGTGACACCGCTTCGTCAAGCGTGCATCCGTCCATGTTAATGGCTGACTTCACGGTTCAAACCCGTGACCTATAAGTCACACATATGCAATTTTACGTTACTCCAAAGCTCCCCTTCGATCTAGTGATAAGAGCACGACATGTAACGTGTGGGTTAGGCGCACAATATGTGTTCGGATCTTGTCGCAGACAAAAATCTAATGTCTAAATAGAGAAGGATCAAGGAACAAACTCATTATCCATCGAGTTTTGAACCGTGCGCTATTGACGCTAAGTGATTTTTCCTTCAAAACACGAAGAAAAAAGAAAGAGAGTACAATTAATTCTTTTTTACCTGAGCTTGGCCATGGGATTCACCAGCATTGAATTGAACACTTGACATCTTTGTTTTTTTACCTTAAAGAAAATACTTATATGGTTATTCAGAAAATTTATACTTAACTTGGTTTTTGATATTATGAAAATTGTATGCGTATGGGATCTATAAATAGAGAGGTTACTGATTTAGTTGATTGATAATGCATGTGTTGCTGCTTCTGATCCTCCTTCATATGGATATATTTGTTTAGCCTTCCACAGAATATGTTTATCCATGCAATTTTATTTTAATTTTTTTTTTGTTGATAAATTATCAGTTTTTTCCCCTTTGATTTCTGTTATTTTAATGATAAAAATAATTCCTAGATACCATAAAGGCTGATTTTATATTGGGTTGGATTTGGTGTATATATTTTGACAAACCAACATAGTTAATGTGATCATATTATTGGTAAATCTTGGCCTAAACAATACCGCAAATACCTCTAATCAACTAATATTTCTCTTTTTTTTTTGTTTCCCATAGTCCTGGGTCCAACGGCCGGATCGACTACGAGTCATCTCCTAACCTGATTTTCCTTTTGTTTCGGGTGATTTAAACTAAATGAAAGAAAGATCGAACAACTACTTCTATTTGAACTGACATTTGCTTCATGGTCCTTTCGAACCTGTCAAAATCTGGAGCAAGGGATTTGAAGAACTTTATCAATGAGCTGGGATTAATAGCAATATTTGGTTTGGGACCTCAGTATACATGGTAAAAGAAAAGGGATCCTAGTGATTTTACATTTGAGAAGCTAGTATTATATACGGTTAAAATCGGCCCCACCTGCTTTTGCTATTTGATCGAGACTAGCGAATTGCATCGAAGGTCAGCCCCGTAGTGGATCAGACCAAAGCACAAGGACAAGGTACCGAGTTCGGGATTCAAGATACCTGTCGAGATCGAGACCAGTAGCTATCGAGACCGAATGAGACAGACATCGAGCAAGATCGAAGATAGCATAATAACAGAAAGACGAGATATCCGTGACTGGTCGAAGATCATGGCGAAAATCTCGGAACAGATCAAATCAAGAACGGTTAATCAGTTAATCATGGGATTTTCTTTTGTAAATAGAGTTATACCATAAGTAGAATTCCTCTAATATATAAAGGGGAATTCTAATCATTTGTAAGGCACCTTATTCACACATATCAAAGCAATATAACATCATCTCTCCCTTATACGTTCTTGTTTATCAATTTACTTTCTGCTTTATTACTTTCGCATCAATTAGTTCGAGGGCACTCTAGCTCGAGCACTAAATTTCGTATCAACACTGGTTTGCTTTACTTTATTGTTAATTTCCATTATCAATCATCATATTTGTCAATTGGTATTAGGTGAAATCGCGTGTCCTTAAAACAACATTACAAATTTAATTGTTATCCAATTTTAAGGGTAAACAAGTATCAATGGACATTGAAGAAGGGATGGTTCCGGCAAATGATGTTAATAAATTGTGTTGCATGGTTTCTTTAAATGTTCGATATCCGTTTCAGAACTCGAGTAATCAAGATTCGCATCGAAATATCACATTTTAAAAATAAAGCGCTCCTTCTCAAATTTCTATTTGTTAGTCCACAAACCGAACAAAGGACGAGAAATTGTTCCTAATTCTCCATATGTTCATTTTCATTTCATTGCCTTTTAATTTAGTTCCCCGATTTCTAATCAAAGCGTCAGACTTGTATTGTACTTCACTTTTTACTTTAGAATTATCATCTTATTTAAATGGAGCTATCACTAATTAAAATATTGATGTGAGATTTGGTGCATGAACCTTCGATTCAATAAGTCAATAACGTAATTGGCTGGAAAGTTTATCTACCGACCAAAGATCACCGAGGAGCAGATATCTCGAAAAAACACAAGAAAACCTTTTAAGCTTGCTAAAATTTCTCCCCCAATAACAACATGCGCCTAGACTAATTTTACGGGATAGTTTCTATCTTCCACCGGCATGTGTACTGATTAATTCTGTCCATTAAGGGATCGTTTAGTTGAGAAATAAGTTATCCCATGATTAATTATCTCGGGATTAGTTATCACACCCTCCTATAGGGATAAAAATCACTATAATCTCGGGACCAATTATACTATGATTTTATCCTAACCAAATGTGGGATAAACTCATCGCAAATTTACTCCCGGAATTAATTATCTCTTATCCTTCGTACCAAACGAGCCCTAAGGCTTTAACAGACGGAGAAAAAAAATCACAATTTCACTTATTTTTTATTGTTCAAAAGTGAAGTCATATTTTTCTGGATCTTTTCTTCATCATCAATCGAATCACTGTTCGCGACCCAATATTCTATTTTACCATAATCCAATTCCCGTTCATGTTTTTGTTTTTCTCTTACAATGAACAGAACTTTTTATTTGTATAATTTAGATGTCTCGTATTTCTCGAAAAAATAATTCGATTGACGAAATTTGGTACGAGATGAATGATCTCGATTAGATACCATGTGAGAGGAGGATTGGCAAAACCTAGGCACTTTCCTCTATGTTAGCATTGGATCCTGAAAATAGTATAAAAAGAAAAAAAAAGAAAAAAAGGGCTTTCCTCTGACTATTGATTCTACCTTGATATTTGAGAAAGAGATAGGGGAGTACGTACTAGAATATGAAACCTAGAGAAAAATCAAGATTGCACTATAATGCATTTCATACAAATACAAGGCAGAACAAAGCTGAGGATACCCTATAGTAAGAACTGCATAATACACAGAGGCGGAGCCAAGATTTCAAGCTTATGGGCTCGGGATTCTAATCGTTAAATGTTATTGTCATTTATACATAGTCAATGGATTTTGTAAGACAAACACAGAGTTCAAATCAAAGTTATTGGGCTCGGCCGAACCCGGTCCCGACACTCTACCTCCGCCACTTATAATACAGGGGTCATGAGACTCATAACAAAGTGTATCGTCTGAAGAAGTATACAGCTGACAATCTGAGATTCTCAGTGCATGAGGGCAATGGCAGCTTCTTGCACTAGAGGCTGAGTAACATGCACAAAATGCTCAGCCTCCCGCTCCACTTGTTCCCGACAATGGTGCACATCTTTTCCGTCGTTCATTTTCTTCACAAATGCGATAAACCTTCTCCAGTTATCGGGATGGAAAAGTTCTGGATTCATCCTTAAATAAGTAAATGCACACATTTCTCTATTGTCAGATTGACTGTCGATATTCAATGAGGATGCTTGGAGGATCTGCTCATGTGCAAACTCATCGTATCGTGGCAAAGCATTCTCGCCAGCTAGTGGAACTTGAGCTTCCCGAGTTGCTAATGCTACTTGCCTAACCAACTTCTCAGGTGCACATTGCGCTTCCTGTGGCTGCTCATGGTCTCGCATCTCAATACATGTGAAGTTGAAAATAGCATCGTGTCGGGCAAGCATCTGAGCAATTGGAAGGTAACCATCTCGGAAACGGGTGTTGTAGTACCCTGCTGTGAGTTCAGGGGCATGGGACCGGGTTCCATAGTGCCAATGTATGCCTGCAACCTTAACTGATATTTTGACGCCCTTGTTCTCGAATATAGCTTTGGTGGACTGCAATATTCTCTCACCATGATCCAAAAGCATTTGAGAATACCACGTGAGGAAGAACTCACCATACGGACAATTCCAACCACCACTTTCTTTCTTGAAAAAGGTTGTATCTTCTGGCCAGTTGTTATACTCGCCTGCATCCGTCGGACCAGTGAAACCCCACTCAGGCTTGCCAGCTTCTTCTGCTGCGACCTTTAAGCTGCTGAGCATATACTACCAAAACATAAGATTTGTGAGAACAGTTCACCAAAGATAAGGCATTCAAAGTTTTTTTTAAGGAATACAGAACAAAATGGAAACAAAAGAAGGTTGATGTATACCTTGTCATAACACTGAAAAGCTCCAATACCGGGAAATTTCCATATTCCATCTTTTTCAGGGTAGGATGGATAACGTAGCTCTCCAGCTGGACCCATGCCAACTTGAATTTCCTAGAGTAAATAAATCAGTTAAGAAAAGCTTGAGCTTCCACACACTTGGATAAGCAATTTCATTCAGTAACATTCAATAGGAAGGTTAAAAAATGTGAAAACTTACCACAATAGTGTCCCCAAGCAGATTCTCAAATCTATCTCTAAATGCTCTCATGAAGTCGGAATAACATTCGACAGGAGTCCTCCCTTTAAGGACAGGAAGAGTATCACAACCAAGCGAGATATATTCATGATTCCTCCTTCCCCATTGATCCGTATATGCAAGGTCGGGATCCTTGTTAATCTCTTTAACGACCCACCCTGGAAGAGGGATCCTAAAATATGAAAATTTACTTTTAAGATAAGAAACCAATAACAGGTGATTACTGAATAGATGGGAGATATTGCATTCTCCAGTTATCACCAAATTTGAGAAGTTAATCCACAATAAAGTGGTTAACAATGTGAATATGACTTTTTTGTGGATCCGTATGTTCAGAAGAGTTCTATACGCATACTGTTGACAAGACAGGATTACAACAAGCAGTTTCAAACAACTACCAATATTAACAGTCATCAAATCGTTGATAACATACTCTTCCAACTCAAAACCTTACTCACAATTTAATATTTCTATACACTGCAAATAACTCTGCGGTGTTGATACCGAAATATCAATGACTTTTGATGTCTTCATGTTTTCCGAGAGACCAAGTTAACCAAATTCAGCCTGCTTGATACATGATTATCAGAAAAGCTTTGTTCAGACTCTTTTTTTAATAAAGCACAGATCTTGACGAAACAAAGTAGAAACAATTCGTACTTAGCTTGCTTATTCCATCCTTGTAACATAATGCAACTACCCCTTTCCTGGAATGTGTAATTAAACACAAAAATAATAATGTTCTCTTTACTGATACCCTAACAAACCCCATAGGGACCTAAAGGAGTTGCTAAATGTTGTTAGTACCTAATCCCACCCAAAGGAGTGCACCAACTAAAATTGATCGGAAATTCTAAGATTATGAGGATACTTGAATAATTCTAGGCTTTAAACCAACATTTAAGTTTAAGGACAAGATTGACATGTTTAAGTTTAAATTATACGATTTATGCAACTTTTTGCTTGTCTTCCCCTGTTCCCCTCTTCCCCTTCGTCAGATTAAATCAGCTATCAAAAAGTACTACTTAAAAAGCAATATATTTACATTATACTATACACTACACAATTAAATGCTTAATCATAGTTACATAAAAAGAAAAACTAAATTATGTTCTTTACCTAATTCCTGCTTGAATCCTACATAAAGTAATGTAAGTTGAAAACAGCTTTAAAATACGTATCTTCAACAGAAGATTACTAAAGAACTAACAATTTCTTCAAGAGATTACTAGAAAAATAACAATTTGAAAGAATTTAAGTTATATATGCTAGATCTTTTAACAGTGGGGAAGCTACACATTGGTAAGGGTGGTCAACTGACCGCCCTTTGTCGTGAAATTACAATGCGTATATAGGTAAAATATACATTTCATATATTGAATTAATACTATCAAACTTGTAATAGCAGGTTAGAAACCATGTTTAGCAGGTTATACTAATTAATGTTTATCGTGTATAAATCTTAAAACTCATTAAAAATTAGTAAAATACAATATGAGTAGTAGTAGTAGTAATTATGTTACTCACGTGCAAGAGTCACCGACGTTTCCGCCACACTGATGAAACGACATCACAGCCTGAACTTTAAGCCCTTGCTTTTTCGCCATTTCCAAAACCTCCGCATAACCACCCCAATTGTACTCTCCCGGCGCGTCCCGCTCCACCAATCCCCACCACACGTCCATCATAATCCCTTCAACTCCGGCACTCTTCAACGCCTGTAAACTCGCCTTCATCGCCTTCTTACGATTCACCGTATTATCTATTTTCACACTGTCCAACGGCATCATCACATAGACCGGCACTCCTTTCCCCAATTTGTGCTCTTTCATCACCTCCGCCGTCTCCGCTAAACCAGCACGTGCCTCCGTTAACGCGTGACAAGTCACCGGACTCAAAGGCGGTGATGGTGACGCTATATCTACTTGACTTCCTGAATTTTGCACCGATACTCGAAGATTTGTTACCGGAGCTCTCCGTAATGCTGATGTAGTAAGTGTTGTTTTTGCCGGAGCTTCGCCGGAAACACTTTCAGTTTCTGATGATATGGCCGTTCCTGATAATGCTCCGATTTGATGTGGCAAACTCATTGCCATAAGTAAAATGTATGAAAAATTGAAAGAATATAAAGAACAAATTTTGAGTCTTTTGAGTATTTTTTTTTCCTGTGTTTTACAGTTGGAGTTTGGAGATACAAGAATAAGGAAGGTGGAATATTTATAGTGATAAAGAAGTACAGATAATACGATTTAGTCAACATAATTATCTTAAACTGGGTTTTGCCACGTGTAATTTAGAAACGTGAGAATAAGTAGCGTTTGGCAATTGTAAAATTTCAACAAAAAGTGAAAAAAAATTGTGTTTGGAAATGAATATTATTTTGGGTTGTTTTTTAAGTTTTGTGAGTGATTTGAGTGAAAAGTTTGAAAAATAGTTTTTTTGAGTTTTTCAAATTTTCGAAAACTTCCAAATTCATCTTCAAACGAAAATTTAAAATTTTATGGTCAAATACTGATTTCGAGAAAAAATGAAAACTTTCAAAAAAAAAAGTGAAAATTTCTTTTATGTCCAAACGAGCTCTAAAATTTAAAATTTAGTTATTAACATCTAAAGTCCTCCCAAAATAAAAAACTTGAAAGGAACCTCATATATGGTGTGTTTGATACGAAGGAAAATTATATACGGTGTGGGGTGGGATGGGTTGGTGGGAATGGGGAAAGTTGAAAAAGTATTTTGAGAAATGTTTTCCCTCTCTTGGTAGGAAAAATATTTTCCTTTAATCGGAGAAAAATGAGTTCAAGATGAAAATATTTTTTAAAATATTTAAGCCAATCAAACATGGGAAAATTGGAAACCATTTTTCAAAAAATATTTTCCTTCGTAGCAAACACACATGTTTCCTTAATTTTATTTTTATCTACCGTGAAAAAAAATTCACATTTTATATTTTAATTTGGCAATTAAACAATTTTATTACCAAAATATAAACTATGTACCCATTTCACCCATAATGTATTTTTTTTTTGTTGCCCAAAATTCCATAATTGCTTGCAAATTTCTACTTTATTCCACTTCTCTATGCCATGCCAAAAATGATATATTTCCCTCTTTACCTTTGGTCCAAAAGACCACTTTCTATATTTAAATAAATAATTGTTTGACTTTAACATTTGTACTTACGTATAATATAAATGCTCTTACTAAATTATATTAGTCGGTCCAATAATTTTATACACCAAATGCTAAAACAAGTAATATAAACCTATCAATGAATTCACAAAGCTCACGCTAAGATAAAATCAGTAAAATATTAAACTCAATCAAATTGATATATGAAACAATATTAAAATATACCTCTAACAAATTCGTAATATTAATAATATATCGGGTCTTATTTTAAAAGTGTTCAAAATTTAAACTATTCTCCGACTTTAGGAGCTGGCATAGTTTGCGGGCAAACTCGAAATTCAAACTGAAATACCATTTTTTTTTCCTGATTTTTGGTTTGGACTTTCGGATTATGGATTGGATTATGAATTTAATTTTTAAAATTTTTGGATCGGATTTGGTACTTTGGATTTTTGGATATCCGAAAATCCGAATTTTTTATGCTTTATATTTAATTCATTATCCAAATGTCAATAGTAATAAGTTTAATACCCTATCTGTTAGATATTATCTTATATATTCAGTATTAATTACTAAGTTACTGTTAGAATACTTTCTATTTGGACATGATTTTACTAGGGCTACTTCATATCGGTCATATTAATGTGTCTGTTGCATTTCCTTGATAATAATTTCATTACTTGAATCTTTTATTTGAATGATTACGGCAAGAATGAAGAACTTTTCAAGCAATTTAACATTAGTTACTTCTGGATATTCATTTTAATAAAAAAGAATAAACATCTCAACTTAAAGCTCAAAACTGAAAATATAAAATATCCAAAACGATCAATCCAAAATCGAATTCTAAAAATCCGATCCAATCCAAGCTTATTTGGATTGGATTTCGATTGTCATTTCTTCAATTGGATAATAAAAAATCCAAACCAAAATGTTCATATCCAATTCGAATTATCCGAACGCTCACCCCTATCCAACTTTAGTTTATTACCTCATTTTAATGACATTTTTATTTTGTTAATATTGAGTAAATATTGTAAGACAAACTTGTATACGGTCAAAACTGGATTCACCCGATTTTGTTTGATTAATCGAGACCAAGATGGTAGGTCGAGGATCAGTCCTGTGTTAGATCAGACCAAGGCATGAAGGTGCGATACCAAGCTCGGGATTCGAAGTACCAATCGAGATCGAGACCCCCAAGATCGAGGCCGAACATAATATATGTCGAGCGAGACCAAAGAAAGCCTATTAACAAAAAACCGAGATATCCGTGACCGGGCAAGGATCGTGGCGAAAATCTCGGCACGAATCAAATCAAGAACGGTTATTTAGCCAATCATGAGATTTCCTTCTGTATTTAGAATTGTACCATATATAAAATTCATCTACTATATAAAAGAGTTTTTTAATCATTTGTAATTATCTAATTCTCGCATAATAGAGCAATACAATATATTTTTCTCTCCTAGCTCTTTTCTCCTTCAGTTCAGTTCATCTCTTTCAATTACATATATCCATTTTGGTTCGAAGACGATCAAGCTCGAGGGCCAAGCTGCATTTTATATCAGTTTGCTTTAATTTTACAGCCGATTTCTAGCATTAATAATTATATTTATCAATTTATACTACGTGAAATCATATATTCTTAAGATCACTTGTAAATTTAATTGTTATGCGATTTTAAGGATAAACAAAACTCTAAACTCAAGGGCGTATGATAAAGCTTTAGAGAAATTAGATTCCAATTTCTAGAGATAATTAATTCTTCGCCTTAATAATCATTCTTTAATTATGTTGACTTATGAGTAATTGAGCATTTCTCTTTTTAACGAGTCTTACATCGTAAATTTAAATTAATTGGGACTTCAATTCAAATATCAAACGTGGAGGGGAATCACTAAATTTTCTATTTTCTTTTTTCATATATTTTTTTCCATGTAAGTTTTTCCCAAATTGGATATTTTAAGTTATTTTTAAGTTAGTAGTGACTTCACGCGCCTTCGAGGATTTTTATCAGCAAATATATTACTGTCCGACGCCGGAAAATTCCAAAACCGAAGCGCCTAAATATTACAGCACTCCCCCTGTTAACGTCTCCACCTTCTCCTTCTCATTTCTCCAATTTTCCTCTTCCCATTTTGCCCTTTCTCACCCTCACCCTCCTTTTCCATTTTCCCGGGAAATTCATCAAAATTTGAGGACATTTTTCAAAAATTGAAGTCGCACCTCAATTTTCTTCTATATATACCAATCTGAATTTTCCGATAAAATTTGTTTAAATTCACTGAAATGCGGTGAAATCATGAGATCGTCTGTCTTGCCGGAGAATTCAAGCAGTGTGCCGTCAACTTCGCGGAATTCACATCCTTCTGCGGCGGCGCCTCAAAACCACAAGTGTAAACACAGGTCTATCTCCAAAACCCTAATTTATTTCTCAATTTAGCATCTTTAGTTACTTTCTTATTCACAGATCTGAAAATTTAGGTTTTTCTTCATTAACTATCTCTAATGTCTGGAATTGAACTAAGATTTGATGCTTGATCTGAAGCGGCAGATGACGGCATGTTGTCAAAATGTGTGCTTTTTGATGATTGCCGATCTTTTTATCTTGTAGTTTCGACAACAATAATACTACTGTACCTCAATCCAATACTAGTAGTTTCTATCTCCATTTGGACACGTCTTAATCCAACATTCAATAATTAGGTGCTCTAATACTAGTAATTCTCTATATTTTTTAGTGACATATAAATCTCCAACTCCTAGTGAACAGTGGATCTAAAGAAGCTTACCAGCGTAACTAAGTCTTAATCTTTATCGCACCAAAGGGTGTGTTCAATGAAATTGGAGGAGAACTATGAGGTCTCAGGTTCAAGTTCTTGCGGAGGTTAAAAACACTAGGTGATAAGTTTTCATCTGCGTAAGCCTTGGTAACTCTCAGGTTCAAATTCTTGCGGAGGATAAAAACACCGGGTGATAAGTTTTAGTCTGGCCAAGCCTTGGTTGAAAGAGAGATCACGAAAGTGCCGGATTGAATAGTCGAGGTGTGCACAAGCTGGCTCGGACATCATCCTCATAAAAAAAGAAGTCTTAATCTTTATCTTGTACTCTTAGATATTGCTTCAATATGGACTTGGATTTTGCAATTCTAACATTCTATAGGTAATTTATAGTTCATTTCCTTGTCCCAAATGACGGTAATGATTATAGTTATAAGCTGCCCATTGACCTATTTGCATTATTCAATTAAAAAAAAAAATTCTAAATACATTTGTATCGGCAGAAAAGCCAAGGTAAAACTTTGTTTGAGACTTTGTGGTAGAAAGTAACACGTGACTGAGAGGTTTGAGGAACATTTTGGGAAAACGTCAATGACAATCAGAATTCTACCTCCTCTGCCTGTGAATTAAAACTCGTAGTTCATCTTTGTTACCTTTTCTCTATGTGGATAGACAAAAATTTAACAATCCTTACATCATAATTTAAAGTTAGGAGAAGGGTGTAATAGTTGTAATATTGCTATTAATGGGTGCAGTTAGATTCCTGAGCTTTTAGCTTACCATAAGAATGAACACACACACTCTCTCTCTTGTATCTTCTTGCACGTTGACTAATTCATCGAATACCTGCTACCTTTCAGTAGCATAGGTACCGAGTAAATCTTTCCACCAAGCCTTAGCTAAGGTAGCTAGGAATAATTTACCTAGTGCCACCTCTATTAGAATTCACACCTTGATTCCAAGGCTCTTACACAAGCGCTTTGAATGCTAGGTCGCTTGTTGGGGGCGAGGATTTATATGCTTATGTCTGGTCACTTCAATTTAGCATGAAGGTTTCTACAGTAGGAATGTACAATAATACTTATGATATGGTTTGAATATTTGAATCTTAGGGTTAAATAATTAAACATGTAGCCAAGTGATTTCTGAGCATATGCAATGAGGGAGGTATCTTCTCGAACCAAACGTGCTTCCAGAAAAATTTGTGAGCATACTCAATGAGGATGCTATCTGATTTTATTTTGGTTGCTGATATGGTTTATTTTTGTACCTGCTACAGTAATGTCTTTCAGCTGTTAACAAGAAGGGAGGTATCTCCTCGAACTAAACGCGCTTCCAGAAAATTTTGGGGTGAGAACACTAAATGTACTCTTGACTCCTATGGATTAAAACGCGAAGTGGCAAGTGATGCTAGACGGGGTCTAATATCATGGTAACCTCATTATCTCTGCTCTCCCTTTTTTCCCCTGTAATGTTTGATAGAACTTGCCACTTTTTTTTTTTCTTCGTCAGTCTCATTTAAATATTGCAGGGTAGAGGCAGAGTCACTGCAACATTTATCGGCCAAGTATTGTCCACTGTTGCCTCCTCCAAGGTCTACCATTGCAGCAGCATTCAGTCCTGATGGGAGGACACTTGCTTCTACGCAGTCAGTCTCTCTTAGATTACATAGACATGTACAATATGTGATGTGTTATGCACTTATGCTAGTTTTCTATCCATCTGTTTTATATAATCGTAGTTATTATATTAATTGTCTAGCTCCCTGCATCTTGCAAACTTACCTATTAACTAACCATATTTGGATATATGCTTAATTGCGGTGTAGCTATTTGTGAATTCTCCCTCCTTATAGATAAGATAGAGAACAATTTTACTCGTTTCTGGTTGGATTAAACTTAGAATTTTGCTACTTTGGTAAGTTTACAAACATATAATATCTTTTTCCTGGTGGCAGTGGAGATCACACAGTGAAAATAATTGACTGCCTAACTGGGAAGTGCTTAAAGGTTTTGAGTGGACACCGCAGGACACCTTGGGTGGTAAGGCTGTCTTACTTTGCTGAATGTTTTGGCATAACACCTTTGTTCCTGGATCTTACATTCTGGTTCACATTTGTAGGTTCGTTTCCATCCATTGTACCCTGAAATACTGGCAAGTGGAAGTTTGGACCACGAAGTTCGGTTGTGGGATGCAAAAACTGCTGAGTGTATAGGATCGCGAGATTTTTGTAATACTCTGTAATATCTCAGTAGTTAAAGAAGAAAAAAACTGTGTGCACAGAGGGGATCCAGGATTTGAAGTATATGGGTTCCTAAAAAGATCTCAAGTTAATATACAATAGTAACTGGGTTCACAGACAAATAGTTATAGATATTTACTGGATTTCTTAGTACATATATTGAGTCTGGGAAAAAGCTACTGTGTCGTGAACCCATAGGTTACAAGCTTAGATCAGCCTCTGTGTGCACTTTACTCTTTTTTTTAATTATAACTGGTGAAATATTCATCTCCTACAGATCGTCCCATCGCATCCATAGCGTTCCATGCCCAAGGGGAAGTTCTAGCCGTTGCTTCAGGCCACAAGGTAAAGATTCTGGCCTGAGAACATTCTCTTTAGTGATATATTCCAAGCTCTGGTAGTGGGTGCTGATTTTGCAATCAATGACAGCTTTATATATGGCACTACAACAGAAGAGGAGAGGCTTCTACACCAGCAATTGTACTGAAGACACGGCGTTCTCTTCGTGCTGTCCATTTCCACCCACATGCTGCCCCATTTCTTTTAACAGCTGAGGTATTACTCTGTGTTTGGTGACTTGAGATGTGAATTTTGGTTGTTTTAGACGCCATTACCCCTTTATTTTGTAGGTCAACGATCTGGATTCATCAGATTCTTCAATGACACGTGCTACTTCTCCGGGTAACTTGCAGTACCCTCCCCCTACTGTGTATTTGACTGATGCTCATTCCACTTATCAATCTGCTTCAGCAAATGAACTGCCTATCATGTCTCTACCTTTTCTGATCTGGCCGTCAATTGCAAGAGGTGATCCCAGAATGCCTGTGCAACAAACTGATATAGATATGAGAACCGGCGATGTACAGCACAGAACAGATACTTCATCATCTGTCCGCCTTCTCACATATTCAACTCCGTCCGGCCAGTATGAACTTTTATTGTCCCCTGTTGAGCAAAGTGCATCTCCTGCACAGGAAGCTCGTACTGGTTCTTCTGTTGGGGAAAACGAGAATATAGGTACTCAACCTTTAGTTGATCCTATGGAGACTGATGTGCAGCCAGAAGAAAGAAACAATCAGTTTTTCCCTTTTAGTGACCCAGCATACTGGGAGTTGCCTTTTTTGCAAGGATGGTTGATTGGCCAAAGCCAAGCTGCCCAACAAGCAACTCATCCAGACCTTAGTGGTACTACCACTAATCCATCAACTTATGGTGAACTGGAAAATCCTTCTGCTGTTCCCTTGGTAATTTCAAGCAATAATCATCCAAGGTCCGGAAGATCTGGTTCTCGGCAACGTTCTTCACGCTCTCGGACCATTCCTGTTACTGGAGCTGGTGATGGTGCTGCTTCCCTTAACGTTATGCATGATGAGAGTGATTCTCAAGCTTCTATTGGTCGCATCCAGTCAGAGATAGCTACTTCGCTGGCTGCTGCAGCGGCTGCTGAATTGCCTTGCACTGTGAAACTCAGAATATGGCCTCATGATGTTAAGGTTCCATGTGCACCCCTTCATGCTGAAAGATGTCGCTTAACAATACCACATGCTGTACTTTGCAGGTGTGAATGATATCTACTGTTTCAAATCTTTGGCTTGGAAGCTTGATATGGATAAGCTTTTACTGATACTGAGTGTTTAAGCTGTCATGATGAACTAGCTTGGACAATATTTCTATTAGAGTAGTTGATGATTAGCCTCTTAGCCCTATACTTCAGAAAATTTCCCGCCTTTGAGAGTTTCTAATTTTATGTCAGAACTCAGATATGGTTTTAGATGAACTTTTCTGAATGCTTACTGTGAGGCATTATTTTCAGTGAAATGGGAGCCCATTTTTCACCATGTGGGAGATTTTTAGCAGCCTGTGTTGCATGTATTCTGCCAAACGTGGATGCTGATCCTGGTTTTCATGGCCATCTTCATCATGATATTATGGCAGCTGGAACTTCTCCAACCAGACATCCAGTTGCTGCCCACCAGGTTATGTATGAGCTACGGATATATTCCCTGGAGGAGGCAACGTAAATACCCAATCACAGTAGCTTCTATTTTTCTTTTATTCCTTTTTCTTTCTTTTTTGTCTATTTATCCCATTCTCTATTTCGGTTCCTGCTATGGTTGTTGGTTACTTGATACTCTTTCTCCTTATGTAGGTTTGGTTCAGTGCTTGCATCTCGAGCAATTAGAGCTGCTCATTGTTTAACTTCAATTCAGGTAAATGCTTTATTTGTGTTATTTACATACATGGCTTTACAAAGCAACAACAACAACAACAACAATTACTGGGTAGTTGTTGTTGTTGTTGTTGTTGTTGTTGCTTTGTAAGATCAAACTTGTTTTCTGGTAGAGAAGGAACATTCTTTATGATATTAAACTCTGGATCTTTTTCTTTCTCTTTGCCTTTTTTTGACTAAGGAAATAAAACTCTAGATCTAATAGTTTTGATCATTTTGTTTTAGAACTTTTAGGAACTGGAAAAATATTAGTTCTATATGGAAGAGAAAAGTAGAGGAAAGGGTTCTGTTCTCTTCTGTTTCGTTTAGTGAATGAAAATCTAAAATGAGATTGAGCACGTGATTGTGATAAGATCTGTTAGTCTACTTAGTCCAGAGATGGCACAGGATGTTGATCTCTCGTTGAGAGCTGACTTCTGCTTTTTATGTGAAAGTTGCCTTATCTAGTGGTAGATTGACTCTTTCTTGTCTTCCATAGTTTGGAATGTCACAGTATTTTACTGTCTAGCCAGTCCTCCTTTCCTGACAAAAAGTTATATGCAAATTACAAGCCTTTCTATGAAATGTATCTATTTTTTGTGGTACCAGAAGTGAGAAGGGAGAAAGAAGGGAGAAAAAGTGGACAAAGATAGAGAGAATTACGAGATAGGAGAGGTTAATTCATAAAGTGTTATTCATCGGGTCAAGTCTTTATTGAGTTTCATGACATTGTTATATTGTAGATTTCTTTACATCTACGGATAGTATCCTGACTCGTATAATCGAGCTTCCATAGCACTTTGCATATACCCATCAATAGAATAGAAGTTCTGATCCATATTACTCCATACCAGTACCTGGCGAGATATTACCAATAGTAGTCAACAAAAAAACAACCCAGTGGAATCCCACAAGTGGGGTATGGGGAGGTAGTGTGTACACATACCTTACCCCTACTTCAGAGGAGCGGAGAGGCTGCTTCCGATAGACCCTCGGCTCAAGAAGATGAAAAGAGACAATGGAGAAATAGTAGCGGAGGAAGCAAGAAAGATAACATCAGCAACGTAATAACCAGAAAATAGAGAGGAAAACAATAACAATAAGCAGTAGCAATGGCACACAATGGAGTAATATAGATACAACAAGAGTCACTAGCATCCTAAGACACTACACTACCGGACTAGCCTCCTACGACCAAACATGCAGCCCTAAAGAAGTAATATGGACACAACTGAAGCCACTAGCAGCCTAAGACAAAACACAGGCTAGACTTCTACCTCCTAACCTACAACCTTAATCCTCGCCCTCCACAAACAAATAATATTAAAAATTGGATTTGGCATGACGTCAAGAAGGATCTCACAAGTTGTTTAATTCTTCTTTTTGTGAACTTAGTCAATCATTGACACATAACTTCTCCAAAAGAAAAAAAGGAGTCAATCCAGTGTTTCTGAGAGCGCGAAGCGCAAAAAAGCGACAAGGGCTCGCCTCGCTTCAAAAGCGAAGCGCACGCTTTATTAAAGTGAAGCGCAATTCTTAAAAAACATAATGTAAAATTATAAATAATCAAAAACTTCAATTTAAAAACTTAAAAGTAGGTACTAGGTACCACCAAATCCTCCACAAACCATAACTCTCACACACACACACACACACACACATATATATATATATATATATGTATATATTTATATATATGAATTTTCTAAAATGAAATACATATAAAATTAATCAAATAATTAATTATTATAACATATATATAATAATTAATTTTATATACTGAAATATAGACTAAAAAAAATCAAATAAACTGAAAAATACAACATATATAAATAATGGAAGAAAGGAGGAAAAATGAAACAGCAGAATCAAACCAGCGCTGGACTCCAGCGACTGGTTCTAACTCAGAAGAAGAAAGAAAGAAGAAGGAAGAAGAAGAAGGAAGAAAGAAGGAAAAAGAAAGAAAAAAAGGAGAATCTGGAAAAGAAGAAGAAGAAAGAAAAAAATAAGAAGAAGGAGAAGAAGAATTTACCTGGAATGGAGAAATGGCAGAAACCCTAGTTTTGTGATGAAGAAGAGAGAAGTTGTCTGTTTACGCTCTGTTTTGTATAATTTACAAACAGACCCAATCTTTCTTTTTCAAGAAAAAAAAGGCCCAGCTGCGATTTTTAGCAGAAGCGATCGCTTCACTCGCTTCGTCGCCTTGTCGCTTTTTTCACTGAAGCGTGCGCTTCACACGATCGCGTCGCCTCAGGCAGTAAAAAGCGATACCCTGTCGCTTCGCGCTTAAAGCGACGAAGCGATCGCTTTTCTAAACACTGAGTCAATCATTAACACATACCTTCTCCAAAAGAAAAAGGGAGTCAATCATTAACACATAATAATTAACTTTGTATTTTTTGGACTATTCTCTGTTGCTTACTGATCTAAGACATTGATTGGGGCTCCACATCCATTGTAATTGCAGTTTTCTCCAGCTTCAGAGCATCTGTTACTTGCTTATGGGCGTCGCCATAGTTCACTACTTAAAAGTGTTGTTATTGATGGAGACACAACTATACCCATTTACACGATTCTTGAGGTGAGAACCATCTTGTGTCGGGCTTAAAAAATTATTAGATTACTACTTTCATGGGTCTTTATAGCTACATTATGTAAACACTTATTGATACTTGTCTTAATTTTTGTTGCACATTTTCTCTTTGGGCATCTAACTATGTTTGATCTACTTATCATAATATTTTTAATAACCTGTACAAAATTTCAAGAAATTAAAGTTCCATGATATAGTGTTTTCTCTGTGAAACAAATGTTTTACAAAGTCTTTTCTTATATTTGAAGCACGCAAAAAGTAAGAAAATCCCACATGAATATTCTACCCTAACGGACAATAAAGAATCCATGCACGAGAATTAAATGATTTGAAAATTGTATTGAGAAGTAATCTTTATGGAACTTCTGACGCATCTATTTGTGTTAGGTTGCAGTCCCGGATATGTAAATGCTCAGGATATCATCTTTTGCCTCCTTATGTAGAAATCATTGAGAACACAACATATAGCTGATTTAATGAAACCAATTGATTTCTGTATTTGATCTACTAGCCTTATATGATGAAAAATGGGCCGGAGTCAGTACATAATAGTTAATACAACTGTTAAACATGCTACTTTGTTTATCCCATTTTGTGGCAATATACTAGAATGTTTGGTGCGCCGAGGGTCTATCGGAAACAGTCTCTCTGCCCTTCTAGATCTAGGATATAAGGGTAACGCTGCGTACATCCTACCCTCCCCAGATCCCACTTGTGGGACTACACTGGGTTGTTGTTGTTGTTGTTGTTGTTGTTGTTGTTGTTGTTGTATACTAGAATGTTTGGTGCACTTGTATAATTACAATGGTGACAAGGGTTGAACTTACCCATTGGCTTGGCATGCTCGTTGCAGGTTTTTAGATTCATGTTAAAATGGATGATAACATGAAGCAGGAAACACATGTAGCTTGTGTCTTGTGTCTTGTGCTTTGTATGTCTTAATCCTTTGAGGCCTTGGTTGTGGGCCTGCTATATCAGCCAGGGAACTTGAGGTTGTTCAACAGCATTAACTGTGGCTGTATAAGGGAATTGAGCCTTGTTGGTCAAACTAGTAAAAGTCTGAACTTTATATTAACCTTTGTTGCATGACCCCTCTGTCTGGTCTAGTGGGATGTGATTGGGAGGATAGGAAGTAGACGGGCATTGATGTTTGATGAGTGAATGTACTAAAGCAGGATGAGGTAGACCTAAAACTATTTGGAGGAAAGTCGTATCTCGAGACTTAAAATTTCTCTAAATTAATACGAATTTGATCAAGAACATAACGTAATGGAAGCAAATGATCGATTAAAGTGATATCAACTACTTGGAATTAGTGCTGAGTCGTTGTTTTTAAACTTAACCTAGCAGGGATTGTCTTAGACTAGTTAGAGACTTGTGTGTCTGTGTAGAGATAAGTGTGAGATCTAGAGAACGTCTAATTGCTTTAAAAGATAAACTACTTAGTTATGGTATAAAATATGTCCACATAATAGATTAATGTATTGATGTAATGTACCCCAACAAGTTCGGCGTTGATGCTAGTTGATTGATTGACTAACCCCTATCGAAGTAACCTGGAACACCTTAATTAATGCAAATCAGCCTTCTTCCTTGCTTATGAGTAAGCAGTTTTTGTAAGCAGATGTCTAATGAAATTACAAAAAATGCTTACTCCTTTTTTTTTCCCATCACAAAAAAGAGTAAGCATTTTTTGTAATTTCATTAGACATCTGCTTCAAAGAGCTAAGTCGAATACAACCGCGTCATGCAAATAAAATAAGCCCTTAAAGGTGAAAGCTGAAGTGAAGAAAAACCCTAGAAGTTGAAGGAACCCGGTGGCACTTTGGTTTAACTGGGGCAACTTAGTATTAAATTGATCTCTTGAAATTGGATGCCTGTGTGCTGGCAGCTTTAGTAGAGGTTTTCCCCTTCTATTTTTGCATATTCTGTTTTTCCTAGTTTTCAACTTGTACGTTTGCGAATCAGGTCTATAGAGTTTCTGATATGGAACTTGTGAGAGTTCTCCCCAGTGCGGAGGATGAGGTTAATGTCGCCTGCTTCCATCCTTCGGTTGGTGGTGGCCTTGTCTATGGAACCAAGGTAAACAATGACTTTTTATAAGCTTTTATTTTTCTTGGTTCTAAAGATAAATCTGTTCTCGTCTCTAAACTCTCATCATGATTTATTTTCCTTCAATTCTGCAGGAAGGGAAGTTGAGGATTCTCCAATATGACAGTTCAAATGGTTTGGGTCGCACAATGTCCTGTTCTCCTGTCGAAGACATTGTCGAGGTATTATAAGACCCAAGTTGAATTTGTAATTACATTTTTCGAGTCTTATTGGTCATGACTTTAGTAGGAGTAGAGGGTTTTTTAAGAAAGAATTACATTCTATGTAAGTCGGCTCAATCTCATAACTAAAAAGAGCCCATGTTTTAAAATTTTACCCGACATAGCTCATTTTGCATATAATGTGTAAGGAAGTTTTCATCAGTTAACCTAGCGTGAAGAAGAAAAATGGACAACCTCCTTTATCCATTTTCTTTTCTTTCCTCAACTTTCAGACGAACTCAATCAAGAGGCTACCGGCAAAGTTAACGATGTCATCGGAAAATAAATTTCCGGCAGTGGATAACCTCCTTTACTCATTTTTTCCTTCAATTTTCTAGGTGAAGAGGTCAACGATAAAGTCAACGAGGTCATCGGAGAATGAATTTTGTGGTCAATAGTCATTTTTTACCCACTTTATGTTGTTTTTGTTCTGCCGGAAAAAATTCCACTTAAAATTGAATCATTTTTGTGTTTTAGCAAATGATTTGCTCTGGTGTTGTATTCAGACAATTTTCAAGTTAGTCAGATTTTCAAGTTAGAAGTTCACCATTGAAGGCCATTCGAAACTTCGCTTTCGAAAATAGAATTTTTAGAGTTTGTTAGTTGCTTGGATTGGGTGTTGTTCCAATTAATTAAAAATATCAAGAGGAGTTTAAAATTTAAATTTGAAGTGATTTGGAGTAGATTTGAGCAAGATTTGAGTTAAATTTCAGAAAAAGACGTAAGGAAGAATAAGACGAAGTCAGTTTTTTGTATAATTATGTATAATCTTGTATAATAGTGTATACGAGTGTAGAAACACACCTTATACACTTTTATACACATTTATACAAGAGTCTGTAGACGAACTTCTTCCACGAATTTCAGTTGCAATTCTTGTTCAAAACCAGTCCAAATCTCCATGAAATGACTTCAAATTTTATATACAACATCCTTATACTATTTCTAACAAGTCTAAATAATGCCCACTCCAAATTTCTCACAAAATCAAATTCGAAATTTAAACTCACATATTTAAGCTTGTTAAAAATCTAATTTTCACCACCCAAATGGATTTTGTTTGTTGAAATAATATTTGAGTCAGAGTTACTGATTCGAATATTAACTTAAATGCTTGAGGAATCCTTTTTAAAAATTAAATAGTAATTTTGAGAACCTGTTGGAGTTGGATGTTGAGTTTTAGCCTATTAATTTTGGGCTAGTTGATTGTAAATTGAAATATGGGCTATAAAATTGACAACCAGGGAGCCCAGTTGTTCTAATGTGAAATTTTCCCTTTTCTTAACCAGCAATTTGCTTTTTAGACTGTGATTGTTTTGATTGCCTAGGATAAGTCAAATCGCTAATTTACTAATAAAAGGCATACTGTGGTTATTCTCCTAGAAATTCTTGTAAGGGTCTGAAGTTCTTTTTGAGAATGCAAATAACCTTGTTCAGTTTAGCTCCAACTTTCCAGTGACTGTTTTCTTCTGAAGAAGTACGTGTATTTAGCTTGACAATTTCTATTCCAGTATGTCTCTCTATTGCCTCAAACCTTTATGGAAGATGTGTTTGTGATCAAGCACTGGCCATATCAATTATACTTATTCTTATGCTTTATTTAACTGAAAATCATAGTTAACCTTATAATGAAGACTGCTTGTTAAATATTCATGCGCAGCCATCTTTCTGGTTGATTACTGATAGGAAAGAGACATTTGTAGGTGAGAACACTCTTAGGAGAAAACAAAAGACTTTAAGTAAAACATACATTTATACAGCCAATAAAGGTAAGTCAAGTAAACAAAAGAGAGAACAACGAAAACAGACAGAAATGAAACTGAAGAGTACAGACTAACTTTGGATACATCGGGTGGGGGGGGGGGGGGGGAAAAAAAACCATTTTTTGCATGCCCCCGCCGGG
>ML280605.1:127861-142991 GCA_005239495.1 Nicotiana undulata
CCCGTTTTCCTTAAGTTTTTTTTTCCCCTACCCCCCCCCCCCCCCCCCCCCCCAGTGTTCGGTTAAGTTTTATTGCCCATCTTCCTCATCTACTCCCCAATCAAGAGGGTGGAGATCTACCATATGCATGCGAAGTTGACCCGTTCCCCCTCCCTTACCGGGCTCATGTTTATAAACTTCGTTACAAATTCTACATCTGACATAATTTTTATGTTCTTCTAGTCTTTCAAAAAATATTCCAACACTTACTTCTTAATCTTCGATTCTTCTTATTAGAGAGAGGAGGCTTTCTTGTTCCACCAGTAATATTTTGATTTTGATTAGCATTACCAGGTGTAGGTGGTGGTGTTTCAAGATTATAGGGTGATTGACTATAATCTAAATCATCATCTATACCATAATTTTCTTGAAGTCGCTCATAATCTACATTTAAATTTTCGGGTGAACTTTCAGAAATATGTGTAAAGCTACTAGAAGAACCAACACCACCTCTTGATCTTTTGGAAGTTTTCTTACTACCGCCTCTACTAGTGCACGCTTTTTTGGCTGCTCTAAGTAAATCCATTATGTAAATTAAATTAAGAAATTAAATTAATAATTTTAAATAATAAATAAGTGTACACCAAAGAAAAGAAAGCGATGGAACGAGTGTACCGGGATTCCGAATGCCACACTAATTTTGATATAAAGAATCAAACTTCAATTAAGTTGATACTTGATAGTACTTGATAGTTGATACCACACTTCACTTGGATTAGAATACTTGATAATAATAATAATTTTGTAGTGGCTAAACTTATTTGATGAAACTTGAAATAATAAGTAATTGAGAATTTAAGAGTAATAATCAATAATCTTTAGAGTAGTAAGAGAGTGAATTGTGAGGAATAATGAAGAAGAATGGGGGCTATTTATAATTTTTAAAAGGTTAAAATTATAATTTATCAAATACTAGGGGTGAGGGACTACTTTCTTAAGGGGGTAGGCCGAAATGACTATTTCTGCAAAAAATGGCCGTTGGCCAACATTCATTTTTGAATTTGACCATTGGCAACAGTCAGATATTTTTTTTTTGAAAAGTTATCGTGCTGAACCGAGCTGTAGCCCGTTAAAAATCTGTTAAGGGGTTAGCGAGCTGTAGCGGGTCCGGTGTATCATTATCCAAAATGTGGTCGTGTAAAACCCGCTCCCCGCCCAACCCGTCCCAGCCCGTCTAGTTTTGCTACAGTAACGGGCTGAACTGGGCTGACCCGAGTTGAACCGGGTTGTAAACTGGTCAGTCCGACCCGATTAAAAAGTTTAGTTTGAATTGTCGTTTCTAAGTATGGTTTTTGCTGCCCGGCATGAGTTTAAGCATTGAATGCAAATGTTGTTAATATCAGTGGTTCCCTATCTTTGCAGACTGGACATTTTCTTGATATGTGTGTATGTATGTGTGTATGTACGTGTGTATGTGTGTGTATGTGTGTATGTATGTATGTATGCCGCACGTACGCATGTACCTGAATTTTGTGTACCATATATATCCCACGCCTCTTGTATGGGCCTGAGCTACCAGACCCGTATCGCTTAATATTTTGTCGGCCCATCAATAAGGACTTAAGGAACAATAGTCACTATCTCGCCTTGATCATTACTTGTTTTTGACGTTTTAGAGCCATAAAACTGGAATTCCGCCCGATTTTCAGATTTAGCCCACGCCTCCAGTATGGGCCCGAGCGACTGGACATGGATCGCCTAAATTTTTTCTGGCCCATCAAAAATTACCTAAAGGACAATAATTACCACCTCACCATGACTGTTAATTATTTTTTGGCGTTTTATGGCCATGAAATTGAAATTCTGCTCGATTACCTAATTTTTGTGTGTTATAGCCCACACTTCCTGCATGGGCCAGGACTAACCCGGATCGCCTAAAGATTTTCCAGCCCATCAAAAATTACCTAAGGAACAATAGTTACCATCTCGTCATGACTGTACCCATTTTTTGGCGTTTTGTAGCCATAAAACTGGAATTCTGCTCGATTACCTCATTTTTGTGTGCTAAAGCCCACACCTCTTGCATGGGCCCGGGACAGTGGACCTGAATTGCCTAAACTTTTGTCGTCCCATAAAAAATTATCTAAGGAACAATAGTCACCGCTTGGCCATGACCTTTACTCGTTTTTTGGCGCTTTAGAGCCATAAAACTGAAATTACGGTGATTACCAGGTTTTTGTGTGCTATAGCCCATGCCTTTTGCATGGGCCGGGACCAGGCCCAGATTGCCAAAATTTTTGCCGCCCATAGAAAATGACCTAAGGAACAATAGTCACCACCTCGCCATGACCGTTACTCATTTTTGTGTCGTTTTAGGGCCATAAGACTGGAATTTCGCATGATTCCCAAATATTCGCGTGTTGTAGTCCACGCCTCATGCATGGGTCCGGGTCACCGGACCCGAATCACTTAATATTTTACCGGCCCATCAAAAACGACCTAAGGAACAATATTCATCACCTTGCCATGACCGTTACTTATTTTTTAGTGTTCTAGGGTGATAAAACTAGAATTTCGCCTGTTCCCAGATTTTTGCGTACTATAGCCCACGCCTCCAGAGTGTTACTTGTTTTTTGACGTTTATGGACATTAACGCATGAAAAGTCGAAATTAGTCATGAATTCTTGTTTTATGAACCTAAAACGCCGAAAAATGAGAAACGATTATGGTGAAGCTAGTACTATTGTTCATTAGATCATTTCTAATGGGCTCATAAAAATTTTGGCGATTTAGAGCCGTCTGTCGAATTTATGAAGATGGCGTGGACATTGGCATGGGAAAAATCAGAAATCGTCTTGAATTCCTGTTCTATGGCCCTAAAATGCCAAAAAATGAGGAACAATAATGACAAAGAAATAACTATTGTTCATTAGGTCATTTTTGAAGGGACCACAATTTTTTTGGCGATTCAGAGCCCGTTGCTTGAATTCATGAATATGGTGTGGACATTAGCACACGAAAAATTTAAAATCGTCTCAAATTATGGCCCTAAAACGCCAAAAATTTTGAAATCGTTATGAATATGATTGTTCCTCATTTTTTGGCATTTTAGGGCCATAAAATAATATTACTCATGGCAAAGCAATGAGTATTAGTCACTAGACAGTTTTCGATGAATCAGCCAAATTTCAGGTCAATCGGAGTCCGTCAACTTGTTTTAGCATCGCTAGGATCCAAGTGGTCGTGTGTAGCATGTTAGGTTCCATGTGGCCGTGTGCAGACAGGGGCGGATTTAGGGGGTTCACGTGAATCCCTTCGTCGAAATATTACAGTCAGCCACAGACCCCCAGTTACAGGATCTAATCCTCCACGAAAAGTAAGAAATTCCGCATATTTTGACCAATTCAAGGTACATATAAGGCAAAATTCAATTTGTACCTCTGCATATTATATTTTGAATCCCCTGAATATTGCCCAAAAGCATAGCTCAGTGGTTAAGGGGGTTCAAATATTTGTTAATATTTTTAAATTTAACACACTAGCCACAGTTTCTTTTAATTTTTAATTTTTTTTCCTTTTTTGAATCCCTTTAGATTCTACCTCAACCACTTCGCGTAGAGCATTCTTATGACCCCAAAATTTAAAAAAACGATGCATGTCATGATTAATAAAGCCTTATCCGATGAATCCACTGATTTTGAGGCCAATCAAATTCAAAAAGATCATCATGTATATGATATTGTGATTTACCTTGTGAATACAACTACCTTTTCCCCATGAATTTTGCTGTTGATAGGGTCAATTTACCTCGCTTCTAACGGAGATTTTTTTTATGATAGCACAAAAGTTTTAATGCAAAGACGATAGCAGTTTCCCAATCCATTACTTTTTAGGTTTCTATTTTTAATTATCTGTGTGCTATAGTCCATGCCATCTGCGTGAATCCGAGCTATCAAATTTGAATCGCCTAAAATTTTGTGGTGCTATAAAAATGATCTAATGAACAATATTCATGGCTTCGGCATGATCGTTCCTCGTTTTATGGCATTTTGGGGCAAAAAAACTAGAATTCAAATCAATTTTCAAATTTTCGTGTGCTATACTCCATGTCATCTGCATCAATTCAGGTTGGATTCGAATCACCTAAAATTTTGCGGGGCATAAATAATGACCTAATGAACAGTAGTCCTGGCTTCGGCAAGACCGTTCCTCATTTTTTGGAATTTTAGGGCTAAAAACTGGAATTCAGGCCGATTTCTAAATTTTCGTGTGTTATAATCTACGCCATTTGCATGAATCCGGGCTACTGGATCTGAATCGCCTAAAATTTTGCGGGTGCCATAAAAATAACCTAATGAACAATAATCATGGCTTCGGCATGATCGTTCCTCATTTTTTGACATTTTAGGGCCAAAAATCTATAGTTCGAGACGATTTTCAAATTTTTGTGTGCTATCCACCCGATCTGCTTGAATCCAGGCTACCAGTTCCGAATCGCCTAAAATTTTGCGCGACCATAAAAAATGACTTAATGGACAATAGTCATGGCTTCTAATTATTGTGTGTTATGTCCACTCTATTTGCATGAATCTGGACTACCGGGCTACCAGATCGCCTAAAATTTTGTGAGGACATAAAGAATGGCTTAATGAACAAAAGTCATGGCTTCGGCATGACCGTTCATCATTTTTGTCTGGAATTCTAGCCTATTTCTTTTATGGTCCACGCCACCTGGATGAATCCAGACGACATATTCGAATCGCCTAAAATTTTGCAGGGCCATACAAAATGACCCAATGAACCATAGTCATGACTTCGGCATGACCGTTCCTCGTTTTTGGCATTTTAGGATTAAGAATCTGAAATTCAGACCGATTTTCAAATTTTTCGTATATTATAGTGCACGCTATTTGCATGAATCTGGGCTACCGGATCTCTCCACTCTTGTCGTAGCCTCATCAGCATAAATTGGATTCCCTAGCACACTACTGAACCTGCTTAAGGTCTCCATCTCCCAACAATTCAGAGGCCAATTTGGAAATTTCACCCATATTGGTACCACTTTCAGCACTTCCTCATAGAAGTTAAAATCTGGTTCTTATGCATTGATTATTATAGAACAATTTGGCAAGATAAGTAGAATGAAGATAGTACTAAGTCTTGTCAGTTCGACAAAACTATGTGAATAATTGAACAACACAGGCAAGTTTTGCCGGCCTATGTCGGCAAAGGTACGTAATAGTTGTTGTATATACTTGAACAATGTCCAATACAATTACAGAAACAATTGAACAACACGGACAAGTTTTGCCAATCCGACACAACCTATGAACAATTTAACAAGATAAGTAGAATAAAGATAGTACTAAGTCTTGTCAGTTCGACAAAACTATGTGAATAATTGAACAACACAGACAAGTTTTGCCGGCCTATATCTGCAAAGGTACATAGTAGTTGGAGTATATACTTGAACATTGTCAAATACAATTACAGAAACAATTGAACAACACAGGCAAGTTTTGCCAATCCGACATGACCTATGAACAATTTAACAAGACAAGTAGAATGAAGATAGTACTAAGTTTTGTTAGTTCGGCAAAACTATGTGAATAATTGAACAATACGGGCAAATTTTGCAGGCCTATATCGGCAAAGGTACGTAGTAGTTGGAGTATATACTTCAACATGTGCAATACAATTACAGGAATAATTGAACAACACAGACAAGTTTTGCCAGGCCAACACAACCTATGAACAATTTAACAAGATAAGTAGAATGAAGATAGTACTAAGTTTTGTTAGTTCGGCAAAACTATGTGAATAATTGAACAACACAGACAAGTTTTGCCAGGCCAACACAACCTATGAACAATTTAACAAGATAAGTAGAATGAAGATAGTACTAAGTCTTGTCAGTTCAGCTAAATTATGTGAACAATTGTACAACACGGGCAAATTGTGCCGGCCTATATCGGCAAGGGCACGTAATAGCTGGAGTATATACTTGAACATTGTCCAATACAATTACAGGAACAATTGAATAACACAGACAAGTTTTGTCAATCCGACATGACCAATGAACAATTTAACAAGATAAGTAGAATGAAGATAATACTAAGTCTTGTCAGTTCGGCAAAACTACGTGAATAATTGAACACATGCAAGTTTTGCCGGCCTAGGTCGGCAAAGGTACGCAGTAGTTGGAGTATATACTTGAACATTGTGCAATACAATTACAGGAACAATTGAACAACACAGACAAGTTTTTCCAGTCAGACACAACCTATGAACAATTTAACAAGATAAGTAGAATGAAGATAGTACTAAGTCTTGTCAGTTCGGCAAAGGTACATAGTAGTTGGAGTTTATACTTGAACATACTTGAACATTGTCCAATACAACTAAAGGAATCAGAGTTTAACACTTCCTCAGCAAATGAACTATACTTCAATATTTGTTATAGGACCTTTAAACCAATGCCTAGCATTGAAAAACCAAGAAGAAAGAAGTAGAATAAGAAGGCCACCAACTGCAACAGGAGTATAGTTGAGAGTTTGATCTGTAATAGGGTAAGCAACAGGCAAAGAGAAGAGCACAGAGATGACTGCAACCCATAACACCGCGATCCAACCAACAACGACCCCATAGCGTCCCAAGTTGAACGGTCCTGGAGTGAAAGACTTTCGAGCCAGAGTCACTCTAAATAAGGATGGTAGAGCATACGCGATATATAGCCCGATTGTTGCTATTGATGTCATCGCTTGAAACGCTACCAAGCTTCCAAGAGACTTTAATATGAAACCACCACACCAAAGAAAGTAGTATACTATTATATTAGCATTTGTAAGGGAGTGAAATGAACAGAACAGAATTAGTAAAACCTTTCTATAACAACCTCGTTTGTTTAAGACATTTTTTAGCTGTTATATCGAAGTGTTGTTATAGAGAACATGTATCATTACATAACAGAAAAATTGGTTTCAAAGAAAACTTGGATGTTATAGTGAACTGCTATAGAAAATTTGACTGTATATGAAATAATCAGGAGTCGTACCGTCAATGCCATGCAAAATGCTATAAGCGCTGACATCCAGACTGCGTTTATTGGAACATCCTGCTCGTTTACTCTCCGCCAGAAGGGCGAAAATGGCATTGCTCCGTCTCGGGAGAATGCATAAGCCATCCTGCAAACAACATTTTACTAATTTGTGTCTAGTCCAAGAGAGTTTACTTGAATTATACAAAGGAAATTTAATTACCTAGAGTTGCTAGTCAGGGAGCTCATGCCACAGAAGAATACAGCAACAGCAATTACTCCTAAGCAAAGAATTCCACCAACACCACTCCCAAATCTGCTGTTGAATGCATCATAAAATATTTGTGCAATCGCATAACCACCGGCGTCGTTGTTTTTACTCAACACATGAGGTATGTCTGTAACTGCAAAGGTTATACCTAGTATATATGCCCATCCAACAAGTAGTGATATACCAATAGCACCTACTATTCCTTTTGGTCCATTTTTATCTGCATCTTTTGTTTCCTCTGTCTGCAAAAAGAAGTGAAGGGACAAGACAAATGAAAAATTCTACGAAAAACCACTTTGAAGAGACAATGACAGAGCGGGATGTGATTGAGTGATAGATTGATCGACGATGGAATGAAGAATGAAACTTTACGACAGCTTTTTCATAGACGTTCAGTTGCATCACATCATCTTCAACCAACCTCAACCCGAGAAGCTCATGGGATCCGCTCTATAGATACCATCAATCCCAGTTTCCGGCCTTGGAAACAAGTTGCTCTGGTCGGGGAGGGATAATATCAACCTATGTTGCTCGGACACTCCGAAAATGTCGCCGGGTGTGTGTCGGATCCTCCAAAAGTAGTGTATTTTTGTAGGATCCGACACGGGTGCGGCAGCATTTTGGAGAGTCCGCGCAACATAGATATCAACTACTTATCACACATTCAACGCATCCGTTATGGTTATCTCATATCCCCCTTTGTCTTTTCGTATGATTTTGCTTACTAAAAAATTTCCTAAAATAGTACATGATCATTAGGTCTAAAAAGAGATGTTGCAGCATTCAGACGACATGCTATCTTTCATCGATAACAACAACCCAGTGAAATCCCATATGTCGAATCTGGGGAGGGTAATGTGTACTCAGTCCTTACCCCTACCTTGAGAAAGTAGAGAGGATGTTTCCGATAGACCTTTCTTTCATCGACAGAGAAGTCAACTTTAGAAAGAAAAAGGACTCACCATATGAGCAGAAGCATCATAACCTAACAAAGTATATTGGCTCATGAGAAGTCCAAGAACAAAGATGTAGACTTTATTGCCAATTCCACCTTCATTTTCAGTATTGAAGTTAGTGAATACAAATTTAGCGCTTGCTCGTTCAGTTGCAACTGCGGGAATCAGTATCATAAGAAGAAAAACACCTGTAATATTCCTCAAATCGATCAATCAGAGCTCATAGAAGGCACAATGTTAGCTGTTACATATCGAGAAAGATAGGCGCGGATTTACTATATATGAAATATATAGTACCTAAAACATTCCAAGCTGCAGCAAACTGTCCAAAGAAGGATAACCAAGAGATAGGAAGACTATTCAATATAACATGTAAGAGCAGAATTGCAGCATGTAAGGCAATAACAACATATTTAGAGGCCTGATATCCACCTCCATTCACTCCACCTGTGCTAAGGAGTATTATCACTTGAAGTAATTGTGCCAATGAATAATCTACACTTGCTGTGACTGCCCACTGCAATCAATCAAGTTTTTTCTTTCAGCGATTATATTACAACAACAACAACAACGACGACGATGACGACGACAATAATAGCTATGCCTCAGTCGCAAATAAGTTGGGATCGGCTTTAGCTCACGTCATCAGACGAAATACAACAACAATAAACGGAGTCCCATTAGTGGCAGTGACGAACAACCAGAAAATTCCCCAAGGGTGTTCAGACTTGAAAGAAATAAAAACTTTCCTGACAAAGGGCGTTCAATATATATTATATACATCTAAAATCTAATATTTACGTATATATGGAGTATGTAGTTCTTCATGATACCTGACCAACAATGTTGAACCTGCAAGATGAATTGAAAGAAAGGCAATTTACTATAATGATAGCAAACCACAAACAATTACTGTTACTATAGATATATGTGAAGGCATATGAGTGAAAATTAACTTTTTGTTAAAATATAGTGATAAGTTATGACAGGTGACTGTTATAATACAACAAAGAGAAACATAAGCTAAAGGATACATCTTTTTCTTACAATATATTGCCGGATAAAATTCAATAGAGTTTAAATTTTATACGCTGATGGTAAAACATATTAATACTATCAGGTCACATAAAAGATAGCAGATAATTGATAATCCAGAATAAATGGTAATTAACCTATTATAACGTGTCAAATTACACTAATTGGATAAAGAATTAAATACATTATCGATGCATATAACTTGAATCGAATTCAAAATATAGGGCATGGCATAATAAGGCACTGGAATGTTTGTCTTAAGGGAATTAAGTCGAGGGCAGTCCGGTGCACTAAGCTCTCGCTATGCGCGAGGTCCGAGGAAGGGCTGAACCACAATGGTCTATTATATGCCGCCTTACCCTGCATTTCTGCAAGAGGTTGTTACCACGGCTCAAACCCGTGACCTCCTGGTCACATGACAGCATAACTTTATTTGTTACGCCAAGGCTCCCCTCCATATGAGTATACGACATGATTTACTTAAATTTAGACTAAAAAAGTAATTAATTAGTGAAAATAATTAAAAATTGATTACCAGCCAGTAATCCAAGAAGCAAAAGGAGCCCAAGTTGGACCAGCAAGCATAGCACTCCAATAATAAAGACCACCAGAAGTTGGATAAGATGAACAAATCTCAGCCATTGATAAACCAACAACCATAGTAAATGAACCAGCAATTAACCATCCATATATATAAGAAATTGGCCCACCAAAACTTAATCCAGTTCCAAACAATGTGTTTAAACCAGTAAGAACTGATATTATAGAAAACGAAAATGCAAAGTTCGATAACACCCTACAAAAAAATTCCAAAATTAATGTCAGTCGTACATTTATGTGACAATAAATTATCTCATTAAGGATAAAATAAGACGTTTTAGGAAAGTATGGCATGTTTTGTGGATATACTAAAAAGAAAAAGTATGTCACATAAACTGAAACGAAGAAAGTATATTGATATGAAGGCGGGGTTTTACGAAAGATCACGCTTGAGTTCTTGTTTGTAGCCAAGTTCGTGAAGACGTGCATGGCCTGAATCAGTGGCACCTTTATTGCATTCTTCAATATTCATTCTTTTTTTTTCCTTCAAAATTTGTAGAGCGAGAAATAGACTAGAAGAAGTGTAACGAACGAGAGTTGTTGAAACTAGCGTATTGAAAGATCAATCGACCAAAATAACCATGAGTGGCGAGGAGCTGGTTAGCTAGTAATGATGAAAAAGAGAGATAGCAACCAATAGTGGTACATTTCTGCAAATAATTTGGTTATTAGTTAAATGATGAGTTTTTTGTCGTTTTGGTTGTTAGTGATATTTGAATAAAGAGTTTATGGACAAGCCACTGAAAACGCAATAAGCGGGCCATTCTTTATTTATTACACGGGCGTTTGGACATAAGAATTGTAAAATTCTAAAAAAAGCTTTTCTTTTTTTTAAGTGAAAATGTTATATGAAAATTAGAGTTGTGTTTGAATATGAATATAATTTTGGGTTGTTTTTGAATTTTCGCGAGTGAACTGAGTAAAAATTTTGAAAACCTATTTTTTGAAATTTTTCAAATTTTTGAAAAATTCCAAAATTTATATTCAAGTGAAAATTAAATAATTTATGGCCAAACATTAATTTCGAAAAAAAGTAAAAAGATTCTTATGTCCGAACGGGCTCTACATTTCACTGAGTGACAACTGACAAGTTGACACTGATCTTTTGTTTTCTCCTTCTTTATGCCCCCCGTTATGTGTAGAATTTTATTTTCCTTTATTATGATTAAAAAGTCTTAAAAGGAATTGAAAACTTTTTAAATTTGTGTTCTTAAACATGATTAATTCTCGTACGGCTATAAATAAAAAATTTAAGTAAATTATTTTAAAATGTAGAAAAGAAACAGTCTTGTTGTAATAAACTAATCCGTAAAAAACATTAACATTTATTGAAACGGGGGGAGTCTAATTTAAGCAATAATCGTCGTCTTTCTTTATACACGCTCGAGTGTGGTATAAAAATGATAAGCAGGGTGCCGATTATGCTCCTTCGCCAGATAATTACACAGTATTGCTAGATATAATTTTTGGTTTATATATATTTACTATGCGTTGACTCCCTTTAATTTTTCGATGTATTTAACTTTTCATATTTTGAAACCTCATAGTGAAAATCTTAGTTCCTCCACTAAGGACAAGTAGTTGGTATTTGAAATGGTTTTGCCACAAAAACTAACATAGAAAAGATGAATATGTTAGGTTAGTATTCTCAAAAAAGGGAAAGAATTGTGACAAAGCTATGTAACCTTCCAATGTACATATATAACAAAGATATATGGAAGAACACTACTCCTAGAAAAGGAAATATATAATCTCACATACTATTCCCAAATCCAAAAACATGTACTTTTATTTAGAGTACTGCGATAATGTTACGTAATTGTTTTGCTATAGCAATGGGGAGAACTACAAAATTCAACTCAGAAAGAAAATGTTATCTAACTAAACATGACATAACAATTGAAATGACAACATCAAATGCCTTTATCACTCTTAAGTCTTCACATGAAATGGACAGGTTTCTGACTTCGGTGTTGAAATTTATGTAAAAGTTCTTCGTGGCCTTAATGTACAGTCTATTGGCTTTGTTTAGTTGTAGTACAAAAGGACCGAGAAATAGTAAAAATATAAACAGTCGTAACAATAAGCTATTTCTGATTTCACAACTTGGCTCCAGTTATGAACTAAAGGTAATCGAATACAAGAACAACCAGCTATCTGGGAAAAAAATTCAATGAGATCAATAATATCTCAAGTATAAACCGGGACATAAAAGTAAATGCCTAAGAGTACTAGAACAGTGTCCCTAGTTTCTCAGCTGTATTACCAGCTCTTTTCGGAAGCAAAACAAATATAAAGATGAGGCGGAGCTATTACAGAGACCGGAAAGGGAACTGGGAAAACCAAGGATTATGTAGCAACTAAATCTGGAGTTTCGGCCTCCACAGATAACAACGCTGTGTGTACTTTATCCACCCAATTATCAAGCCGATCCCTCAATGACTTGATTTGGGGAATTCCCAAAACTCTTGGTTGCACCCAGGAGACATGAACTGTCCCTTCAACTTGATCAATAATTCCCTCAATAAGATGCACCTACAGGAGGACAACGTTAAACTAACAGTGAGAAAGACATGAACTACATCAAGAGGAAGACATGCAGCATCATGACTGCCCAAGTAGAAAATTCAGGAGACGTGGTAAAAGTATAAACATTCAGGATAAGTGTTAATTGCTGATCACTAACATGGCTGTCATTTGTATTAAGATCCACAAAACTCGCATAAAAACTAGAGTTAACTAATACAGAAAGATGAAGATCTTAGGTTTTACTATTCTCATATAAGGAAAGAGTTATGAACAAAGCTATGAAAGATGAAATAGTGACGGGAAGAGGAAGGAAATATATAATCTCACATTCTATTCACAAATCCAAAAGGATCAAGCATTTTTTCATCTCATATAAGAATGTTTTAGTACAAGGAAATAGTATTGAAGCACTGCCCATATGGAGGAGCTCGCACTCATTGCTTAAATTAGTTCGGCAGAATGAGCAAAAACAGAAAACACAAGGGCAAAAAGATACGTTTCTCAACCCATAGAAAAACACAAGATGCTGATATCAAATAACAATACAATAAAAGATGTACATTTATTATGCCTGTCATGATTGAAAGATCTAAAAAGAACTTACAGAAAGGCTCTTCATGAGTAGATACTCTACATCCTCCACGCTTAACTTTGTGCGCTCTGCAATCACATTTAGTGGGATAGTTCTATCATCTGCTGGGCGACTGCATGCAAATGTATTGTTCAAAGCTTTTAGTGTCAATCCAAATGGCATAAGTAAATAAAATTCCATTATCTGCGAAGCTGCCACAGTACCTGAAGATAATTTCCATCAAGCAGAGAATGTTGACCTTCTCGAGAAGCTTTTTCTCGTTCTGCACCAATGCTGGTTGAGCACTCAAAGCAGCTTGATGGACATGGCATAATTGTTGATAGCGAACCAAATCACCGGTGTTAAAGGCTTCAAGAATATAATAGAGCCACTCAACCTTAGTCCCTACCAGACTCTGTATCTGTAACAAATTAGAATAAGTCATGATAGATTGAACATACACAATCTTGTCAGCACATAAATCTAGTCCATCCCACACAACTGAAGCCAATATAATGGATAAAAAGGAATTTATTGAGATTTATAATGGATAAAAAGGAATTTATTGAGATTTCAGTGAGTTCTCAGATACAATGCCTTAGTAGTTAGTTTATTGTCAGTTTGATTCGGGTATCTCTTAGTCCTTGTATACATGGTCTCAACCTTCCCCCATACTATATATCAACTAAATGCCTTATGAGAAGGGAAATTCCATCCATCCATGTAAAAGTATGCAGTAAAACTCAGAAAACTAAGTAGAAAAAGATGGCTATTTGGGACCATAGAGGAATACAGTGGAGCCAATGAGAAGAACTATATTTCTACACAAGCAAGAAAAAGTAAGGAATAACAGGCAATAACTACGGCACCATTTTGCATCCATACGTATTGGGTCAACATTATACTTATCCTAGGACCAACATTGTCACCAATAGGGCCGACTCTTACTTCATAAAAAGAATCCAATACTTGTTTTTTTGTTTTTGCCCCAGAAGGTTCGAGGGGGTAGGTGGAGAAGAGTTGCTGACTCATAGTGGAGGTCCAACTATCTTGTTTAATTGTTCTCAGCAGTGAACAAAAAAGTAGAAGCAGACTCATAATGAAGGTCCAATAATCATGTTTAGGAGTTTCCAGAAGTGAGTTGAAACCCTTGGAGCAAGAGACAAAAATACAGAAAAAAGCGGAAAAATAGACAATCCTGCTTACTGCGGCTCCCTATTCATACTACAGATGACAACACGATAAGACCTGAAGACATATTCTGAGAGCTGGGAAGGACACCAATAGTACATTCCTTGAATGGGCAGTCCACTTAGCCATTCCCACAATAAAGAAGCGTTGGCAGATAATTTCGAGCTACCTGAACATAACTCTAGCGCATGGAAAGCACAGAAAAAAAAAGAGGGAATCTGTCAAATAAACTTACAATCGGATGAGCAAGTAGTTCTCCAAAGTTGTATATGTTGTCTCCCAACAATGCTGACAGGGACAAATCGAAAGCCAAATCCTAAACAAAATAGAAGAAACAGTAACCGTTTTCAGATGCATTATAATTAAAAGACTGAAATTGCAGAAAATCAAAATACTGCAAAAGTGCAAATCACATAAACAACTAACAAGTATTTCTATTCAAAGGCTGAAGCAACTGTTAGAAAAGACCACCTCAACACTGATACAATAAGCAATTAAACAATAACGCTTTCCTTCTTTCAGCATTTGATTGATTAGCAACTGTCAAAGTACTGAATTAATGCTTAAGCCCGTAGCACTGTGACGTCTCTGACTTAATACGAGGGTGTATGGGTAAATCATGAAGAATCTATGCAGAACTTGAGAATGATGAAGAGCATATTAGAGAATTTAGATCCAATAGCAAATCATTATTAAAAAAACGAAGACCTTCAAAAGATTCAAAAACTGTGCAAAGCTTCCTCTGTTAGAAAAAAAAAAGATCATTCCTTTACACATCCTGAGAGATGATAGTCAAGGATGAGATGACAGCACCGTCCATCTCTAGTCTCAAATACAGACAAAATACTTGGAGACACAGCAAACTGTGTCCACAACTATAAGCTTTTCTAACAGCTCTTTAACCTAGAAAATATCAAAATATCACATGGGAGGGGGGGGGGGGGGGGGAAAAATTTTTTTTT
>ML280605.1:143065-156404 GCA_005239495.1 Nicotiana undulata
TTTAAAACAAAAAAAAAAAAAATAATGCCGGGGGGGGGGGGGGGGGGGGAGAACAATTTCATTTTTAAATTGCTTTCATTCTCTTGCTAGTTAACTGATTAAAAGGAGAGGAGGTGACTATAATGTGACAGGGATTCAAGAAAATTTCACCACCAGTGATTCCATCATATACTCTTGAAAATCAAGTAGCTTAGACTGTAAAAGACATCATATAAGGTACCGCTTGAGCCTTGAACTCATTTCTGTCAAAAACCAAGACTAAGTAAGAGGCTCTTCTAAATGCCTAAAATAGTTGTGGTTTGTACAGGTATAATCCAGCCAAAGAGATGTACTACAAATATTACCCAGTCTCACTATCTTCTCGATGCTCCCAACAATTAACCATACTTAAGTAAAATAATTTAATAAATGGACAATTGATACACAATTAGCTAAGTAAAATACAAACAAGCAAATTGGGCAGGGCAGGTTGACAAAACAAGAAATGACAAAGTACCAGCTTAAATGATTCAGAAAGAGATTCCACTGAAGTGTAAGCAAGATAAAGAAGAGAACTCTTGTAGAACTCGGCGAAGTCCTGGCGAGCTTTATGATACTGAGATGAAACCCAATAATAGCTCGCATAAACAGATGGATCAATGTCCGTCATACTGTCAAGTGTAGTCTTCCCTTCATCTAAAAGTTTCTGGCACTCTTTTTGATCCCCTTGCTCAAGCTTAAACAGGGCAATCTGCATCTTAATATAAAGAATCGGCTCCTCTATCCGTGTCTCTTTAGTATTACGAAGTTTCTCAGTCACTCCTTCAAGGTAACCTATAGCAGCTTCTTTCTTGGGGTATTGCCGAGAAACAATGACCGCAAAATGTGCAAGCTTGAGAAGATTGATCTTTGTCTCAAAATCAGTGATGAAGTTATCATACAACTGTATTAGTGCGTCACCAGCCTAAAGGGAGAAGAGAGGTGTTAGATGCCAAAACAACAAAATAAAACAAACACCCGTTTACGTAACATTCTTCAGAATCAATCACGCACAAATGTAGCAAGGTACAAATAGATTGTCCGAACCAAAAGGTTCGAACTTCATGCAATAAAGACACATATAGTAGTAATACATTCTAAGCTCCAAAAACATCACCATTCCTGGAGAATGGACCCCCAGTGATAAGATTTATCACTAAACTATTGTAGTTTTACCAGCTCCGCTTCAATTTACACCACGAGTACAGGACAAGGATAACTGATAAAGCACACATTTAGATGATTGAGCATTTCTTTTGGGGAATATGTAATTGAATTGTGATGATTTAAAATAATAACACTCCCTCAGTCCTAGTGATATTCTTTTCTTTTTAGTCTGTCCCAATAAAGAACAATAAATTTATATATTTTTAAACAATTTAACTTTAACCATCTTATTTTACCCTTAATGAGATGATTTATAGTCACACAAATATCTATGGCTTATTTTGGACCATATGTTTCAAAAGCCTATATTTCTTTCCCAAACTCGATGAACTATCAAACATCCTCACATAAATTGGGACGCATAAAAACACCTTAACTTCACTTGACTTGATAATTAATCTGCTTATTTTGCCACTAAGTTCAGAAACAGGGTCCTAATTAGTTCCATATAAGCTATTACAGATGCATTGCATTCCATAATTAGGTAAATTATCAACATATTACATGCTAATTCAAGCTACATGAAACAAATGCAAATAAGAATAGAATTCAATTTAAAACTAAACCCTCCACAAAACCCTAACTTTGACACACCTAAACCCATAGCATTCCACCAAAAAAACGTCTAACTACAATTAAAACAAAACGAAATTCACAGGTATTAAATGGAATTGAATAATGACCTGAAAAAGGGGAAGTGAAACGAACTGGTCAAGCTTGAGAGTAAGCTGGTGCCAGAGCTTTCTTTGGTACAGATCTGATAGCGTAGTGTACCAATCGGAAAGCTCTGGATGGGCATTGCAAAGCGATTCCAAATACTGTAGAGCCGCCATGGCTGAAAAACTCGATGCAAGACGAAGCAGCTGCGATGTGTGTGTGTGTGTGAGAGAGAGAGAAAGACGGAGAGAGAGAGAGAGAGAGAGAAAACTAAAACCTTTGGCTTGTTGTTAAAGAAAAGAATACATATGGGAGGAACATGGAGTTTTTAATCCAAATAATCTCTTTAAGTTTGGGAGTAAGTCTATTTTAGTCTCTAATGTATTACATTATATACATATGACCCAGTAAGTTTACAAATTTAAGCACTTTTAGTTCGATTGATGGTACTCCCAATACCCAAATGATTCGGTTAAAATTAACAGATATGTCATATTTCCCGTGTATATCCAAGCTAAATAACAATCATGATTGAAATTTTTAGCTTTTTACTTCATTTGATTTTACAAGTGATTCTCTTTTTTGTACTTTTTTGTTTTTGTTGCATAACTAGTGAAATTGGAAAGAAATGAAATTGTGGAAAATTTTCGGGTTTTCGTATGTTTCATCAGTTGGACTAAAAGTGTTAGTTATATACTCCCTCTAGTAGGGGTAGACATAAAATCCGAAAAACTGAATTCCGAACCGAATTAATTTTGTATTTCGTCGGTTTTTTCGGTTTTTCGATTTATTTCGATACAGAAATTTCGGTATTTCGGTATTACGGTTCGGTATACGGTATTGAATTTTTTATATTTCGGTATTTCGGTATACCGAAATAGTTTAGTCCAAGCCCAACTTTTCTTTATTTTTTAGCCCAATAATTTTAAGCTCATACCCCAAAAGTCCAAAACTCCTAATTCCCTAATCCTTACCCTTAGGCTTTAGCAAGTTTCCACCAAGAAGATTAAGAACTTCCAGAAATCTGAAAAGTGTGCAGATACGGCATTGAGCTTGAATGGATTGTTCAACTATTCTTCTTTTTTGCTTTAGGATAAAGTATGGCTTTATACTAGAGGCATAAAAGGAGCTATTGCTTTTTACGTGTAAATTGTGATACTTGGTGCAACTTATTTTCTTGTATTAGCAAATGGTATTACAAAATTCTTCCCTTGCATTGCCTCCATTTTTAGTCAAATGCTAGTAAATAATATTAGTTGTATTGGTTTCAAAAGTTGAAACGTATTTTTTCAACCCGTAGAGCTACATATTTGAATAGGCAGAAGCCTTACAACATAGATTTGGTTTAAACCAAAACCGTACCGAACCAAAATAAGAAATACCGACCCGTACCGAAATATTTTGGTACGGTATTTGGTATACACAATTGATAAACCGAATACCGAACCGAAGTACCGAAAGTCCACCCCTACCCTCTAGTTAATGTGTTTGAACCTTTTCTGAGTACGAGGGTCAAATTGACTAATTTTCATTTATATCTTCTATGTACTGATTTTCATTCCTTACATACTCAGTACATTATTCGTACTGACGTCCTATTTATCGGGGCCTGCGTTCATACCCGCACGTATAGGTAGGCAAGCAGACGGTCCCCCTTTTTAGGATCCTTGATCAACGAGAGTTGGTGTGCTCCATTTGATCTGGAGCTGCTTTGAATTTTGGTACAATAGGTTTGTTTACATATATGGGTATGACGTGTCCCAATCTCGTCCTTGTACAGTTGTATTTTCTATTAGAGGTCTTTAGACAGTTATGTATAGTCAAATAGTATGTGGCCTTGTCGGCTTCCAGTTTTGGTACATAGTCGTCTATAGCAGCCTTGCCGGCTCACCCACTATATTTCGCACGTATAGGTACATATATCTTTTGTATATATTTTCCTCACATATGTTATTCATGTTTATATCTTAAACGCATGCTTAGGGATATTCGACATTTAGGATTCAGGCACCTGTCGCGGCCCATCGGTTTGGGATCGTGACATCAACCACACTACCATTTCACGCCACCTCTGCCTCCGCAAACAACTTTGAACTCTGCCGCCAAATGCCACAGACCAACGGCGAGCTTCCTGGAAGAGACACTTACCTTTGCCTCTATTTTTTTTTTTAACTTGCTTAAGGGGTTCTAGGGTTCTTGGGGGTTTATTTTTGGATCTTCATCTTCTCCATTTGGTTTGAATTGCAGAAAAAAGAGAGAAAAAAATGAAAAATACAAATAAAAAAGAATAGTTTGAACTTAGTTCTTCCTTTGAGTTTTGTTTTTCACTTCAAGTAAGAAAACACAAAAGAAAGTACAAAAACGTTTTTGTTTCTTCCCTTTTTAATTTCGAATTTCTATTGCAAAAATGGAGTTTTATTGAATCGAGTTTGTCTCCGTTTGAGAGTCGAGGTGTCATTCGTGAATAAATAGGAATGGGCCATGGGAGTTTGAACAGAATTAAGAGAATTAGGATTAAGAGAACTGGATAACAGATGACATGTTTTATTTCTATTTGGCTAATAATAGATACTCGTTAAACGCTAGGAGTATGCTAGACCGATCACACGTGGGTAGACAAACCTTAGGTTTCTTTATTTATTTATTTATTTATTTCATTTTTATTCGAGGTTAGAGGTCGTTGCCTTTAGTTTATATTTAGAGGAATGCCTCATAGATTCTGTAAATATTTTTATCAGGGAAACGCCCCGAAGTACATGTAAACGGAGGTCGTGGCGAACACCGTGGAAGAAGTAGTGTAGGATAATTTAGAACGTTAATTTTCTTTCGTTTAGGTGAGGACGACCACGAGCCTCGTTTGTATTTATTTTCCTTTTCTGTGATTTTACCTCAATTTGATTATTTCTAAAAGTTAACTTGATCAAGTGTACATCCGTACTAGTTGCGGGATTCGGGGAATGCCTAACACCTTCTCCCCCGGTCAAATGAACATCCTTACTAGAACCTCGATGCAAACTAGTTTACAGTCAAATATGTTTCTAAGGGAAAATTGCTTTTAAATGGTGACTTGGCAACACGAGATCATAAGCCAAGTGGCGACTTTGAGATAATCTCTTTTGAACAAATGTTATCACTTTTTAATTAAAATCCCTTTTGAGCTTTGCAAAATCTTTTTATTATTTAATAGAGGGGTTAGTGAAGTTAAAAAAAAGGGCGTGACACTTTTGTGATTCAAACAATAAAAAATTTGGTGAATCAATCTCTATATCGAACTTGAATTCCATCAACTAGTTATATAAAATCCAATTTATTAGACACTAAGATCCACAAAAGAATTTCACCTCTTAAATTAAACAATAAACGTTATATATTGCTCATAATAATTATATCAAATTAAGAGTATACGTACATCTAATAGACTATAAAATTATATAATTTGTATAAATACACTTAATCTTCATTTGGTCTTGTTCAATATAGGCAAAATGTAAGTCAGAATTTTACTATTTCTGTAATCAAGAAAAATTACTTTTAACCTTGTGCTACCATTGTACCGATAATGTGTCCAACCATTTAGATTGTGAACTCAAACTTTAACATACAAGAACCGATAATTTAATCTTCTGTGTATAAGTTAAGCTTTATAAACTAAATCATATCCTATATAAGTAAAGAGGCACACAATTAAATCAGTGATCTGTACAATTAAACCTTCATTAAAAATTAAATATTCAATTATTTTATAATAAATAGTATATTTAAATACATGCTTAATGATATATGTCTCAACAATCTCCTACTTAGACTTATAACTATGCAATTACAACTTACACAATTGTTCCATCATGTTTTAAAACGCATAGTTAATAGTATATATGCAATAGAGAAAGAATATATATAGGAGTCATCTTTAAATTTGAAAATAGGACCACCACATTCAAAAATAAAAAATAAAAATAAAAATGTTAGCACAAAAGAGAGTTTCTACTAAGCGATTTTGTTGGCAATTACGAAATAATTTCTTTTTTCATTACTTGTTCATCAAATCAGCTGAACCAATGTACTACACTGGCTGTAATAGGATGGATTAGACTCTTTTACTCCAAAGTCTCGGGTTTGAGTTTGTGAATGAAGAAAATCTTAGTAAAAAGCATTTCTTCCTTAGTGCGCCCAACGTGGCGTGGATTCATATTAATCGAGCTAGTGAATTTCGAATATGGTTAAACCGAAAATAGTAAAGAAGCACGGAGAAAAGAGGCTAAAAGAGAGGAATTTAATCTAAGTGAATATAGGATTCAACAGAAAGGAGTAGCTAGAGTTTGCATACAAGGTAAACTATTGTTATAAGCTCCAATGTTTAAATTGGCATTAAAATCATCCAAATTCCATAACCCATAGTCCCATATGATGTCTTCATAATTTGATGAGGCCTCAATGGAGTAGAAGAAGCCACCACCTTGCTCTTTCTCAGCTGTGTTTTGGTACAAAAATGCCATTTCTTGCTTCCCTTGAGACAAATTTGGAACATTATTATTCTCATTTTCCTCGAACAACGCAACTAGCCTTTTCATGTCGTTCTGGTTTTTTAGTTGTTGTTGTTGCTGCTGTTGAAATTGTTGTCTTTTTAAAAGACGAGTTTTAGTCTTTTCAGACTTATCAGTACTTGATTTCTTGAACTTTTTCTTAAAATGAGTCCTCCAATAGTTCTTGATCTCATTATCAGTTCTCCCCGGCAAGCCTCTAGCAATTGTCGACCATCTACATATATTTTAGATGAATTAACTTAAATAGCCGCTTAAAACAAATGTATAATATATGTGTGTAATACATCTATAATGTGTAAAACCGTATATAATAAGTGTATAATTTATGTATACTGGCTAAAAAAATTTAACAGTAAATTTGGACGGCCATTTTTGTAAACAGCCTCTTGCAGAAATACAGGGTAAGACTGCGTACGATAGACCTTTGTGGTCCGGACCTTCCCCGAACCCCGCGCATAGCGGGAGCTTAGTGCACCAGACTGCCCTTTATTTTTGTAAAGATTCCTATTTTCTCATTAGGTTATTGATATTCATAATCATATTTAACAATAATGAAGAACTATAAAGAATATCCAAAATTACTTCAGACAATTACCTGTTGCCCCATATAGCATGAAGTTCAAGAATGATCTTCTCTTCATATGGAGTTATCTGCCCTCTCTTAAGGTCTGGCCTTAAGTAATTCACCCATCTCAACCTACAACTTTTTCCATTTCTTTTCAATCCTGCATATAACAAAATGAAAAATTTGTACGTCTACACTAGAAAAGAAAGTAATTTTCATATGCTAAGTAATTGAGGGAGGAAATCAAGTTTCAAATTGCAAGAAACTGCGCGACTTATTTGTCTCCTTTTGTTTTCTTGAGCCGAGGGTCTTTCGAAAACAGCCTCTTTACCTTCCGGGATAGGGATAAGATCTGCGTACATATTATCCTCTCCAGACCCCACTCGTGAGAACTGTCTGGGTTGTTATCGTTGTTGTTGTTGGCATGAAGTGGGAAGTTAGTGAAAAATAAGTTATTATTACCTGCAAGCCTAGCAACAGAATTCCATCTGCCTTCACCATGTAAATTGACATATTCAATGAGCAATCTGTCTTCTTCAGCAGTCCAAGGACCTTTTCTCCACTCTTCTTCAGCCATTATTTTCTGACGAAAGGCGGAACGATCTAGGCACTGTCTCGAAGAAAGGCTCGGTAAAATAGACAGGACTTAAAAAAGAGGACTCTCTATGTAACTCTCTAATACTATTAGTTTTAAGTAAGGTGGTTTTGTCCTCAATATTCTGTGACATAATCAGCAAGTTTTGTTGCTATTTATATTTGCGCCAAAGCCTCACGTTGCTTCTTCTCATCATTCAATTTATAGTAAAAATAATACGGGCTAGTTAGTTTTCGGATTGGTCATTCAAAAATAGTCAGTATTTATTAAGTTATTAAAAAATAACTACTATTTTACTGCAATAGAGACCAGTCCAGCATAATATACTGGAGTTCTGTGCACCTGTGTATGAACTTCCAGCATCTTATGCTGAAACTCCAACATGCGAAAAGTTTCAGCATAATATATTGGAGATTCGAGCACGTGTGTATAAACTTCCAGTATATTATGCTGGACCGGTATACTTTGCTGTAACTCCGCTATAATATACTGGAGTTCCAGTATACTTTGCTGGAACTCCAGTATATTATATATGCTGGAGTATTTTTTGTATTTTAAACAGTATTTTTGTTCAAATTTATCTTTACATGAAAAGTAGCTAAATTTTAATTCCTTTTAAAATTGTGACTACTTTTGAATGACCACTTATAAATCTGACTGTTTTTGAATTTCATTTATATCATCAATTTTCTTTCTTTAACAAGCTAAACATGACTCCACTATAGAACTAATAATAAAATATTAATTGTCCTCATCAACTTTGTACTTTCTTCCTAAAATAGTTGCGTGTAGTTCTTATCGTTTACTACTGTAGAAAAATCAAAGAAATAAGTCTGATATATATATATATATATATATATATATATATATATTGTTTGGATGATTGTTGCCCATTGTATTGTATTGTATTGTATTTTAAAATAATATTTGTTTTGATTATTTAGTTAAAATTAGTTGTATTATATTGTTAAATCCAACCGATTTGAAATAATGTAGTGGGATTGTTTCCTATATTTTTTTTTCAATTAGCCCTAACGCTTTTTAATTCTATTTATCCTTTACTTTTTTTAAAAACCAAATCTCCTAACCTATAACCTATGTTTTCATTCCTTTTTTCCTTTTGCCGCTTCCAACTCCAACATCATGTATAAGTTTTGCCTTCTTTTGTTTTGTTCTTTTTTCTACTTTGATTTTTAACTCTAATTCTGATTACTTTATCTCCGATTAGCTGCATAATATTTATTTTTAATTTTAATTCTAATTACTTTATGTGTAATTTTTGATAATATTTAAACAATTGAGGGCATTTTAGTAAATTTATCATTTACAGGATAGTACGATACAACCAAACCAAATAACAAAATATTATTTACCAATAGCAAATAATAAAATCTATCCAAATGATATATTTATAAAATGAAATAATACAATATATTATAAAATGATGAGTAACAATGATCCGAATATACTGTTAGTGACTTTAGAAAGAACAATATTTATTGCATTAGCAAATTAGCACGACGCACATCATTTGATGTTATATTGGAACACAACATCTTTTCTGTTGTTGTTATGAAGATTAAACAACATTTTGACGATCCGAAAATGCTGACAAATTATTATGGTATGTAATTATTGAAAACATGTTAACTTGTGGTGGGGGGTTGGGGGGTGGGGGTGGAGGATGCTGACATACTTTTTTATATATAGTAATTTTATTTTGTATCATAATTTTTTTATATAATATTGCAAGTTTATTCTTTATATTATTGATGTGTGATATCATAAAACGATATGGCAAACGACACAATCTATCAAAACATTGTATTTATCAAACGATACAATACAATACAATATGATACGATACATTATGAAACGATACGTGACAACCATCCAAACAAGTTGTTAGTGCAATAATATGTAACATTAACGTACGACACTTAACTATATGCAAAAGGGTGGTGACATAGCATCTTGATCAACAGGGCAAGAGGGAGAGTGCTACATACGGGTTCAGATGAACCCAGTAATTTTTGTTTAGACCTTGGATTTGTGTTAGGAAATCCATTAACTATATATAAATATCCAATTGCGAACCCATATGAACTATGAGTTTGATTGCAAGTTCAGAACCCATAAACTTCAATTTCTGACTCCGCCTCAATTGATCAAATCACCACAAAGTATTTTAGTTTAAGGTTAAACACACAATTGATGAGCTAGGGCATTTAAAATAAAAGAGGCTAGAAATGCCACGTCTAACCTGGGGTAATGCATCTAGACAGTTATACACACTTAAATAAGGATTTATCCCTTTGATTATTTCTGTAAATTAAGTACAAAAATTAGTAAACTAATTGGGTGGCTAATCGTTCAATGTGAAAGCCACTGGCAATCCAATAAGAAAGAACCAAGTGTGGATTTGCTTGCCTCTTAAGGATATAGGTGCACTATAATCACCATTATGTGATAATTAATTATAATTTGTTGGATGCCATTTTGGGATTAAAATACAAATATATATCCCACTTAATATATTAGCTAAAGCATGTTCTTCCTACGTCATTTTGGAACAGGTGTGTTGCCTAGATTCTTGCTTTTCTTAGTTAATTCTTTTTTTTGTTCTTTTAAATTTTTATTCTTTGTGCAAATGTATATCAATAATTTTGAGTATTATATAGCGATGTTTTAACTTCAATACCACACAAGAGGAGGTGATTTGTGTGGTATTTAATTTTTCGCTTAAACTGATTATGGAAGAATCTGGTTTTTCTAAGTGTTCCTTAACCTATAATTTCTGAAATAGTAAAAGTGGAAAGTAAAGAACACAAGTATTTTACGTGGAATACACCTGGCTCAAAAGGTGAAAAAATCACGAACTACTTCTCAGTAGGATTTTCCCAAACTCTCCACTAAATCACTGAGCCAAAAACTGCATTTACAAAAACACTTTTGTAAAACTAGGACTAATTCTAATCCTTTGTAGCAAACAATCCATAACTGTTGCGACAACTTCAAGTTAACTCTAACATGAATACTCTGAGTACCTATTACAATTGCCTCTAGATAAAGCCAAAAGGTACAACATGAAAACACCTACTACAATTGAACTAGAATAAAAGACAAACACTTGTTTTTCTATCTGGTTCATGTAGCTTCAGGTTTGCACACTTGAATCACACACGAATTGCTTGCAAAATGCCTTGCTATTTTGCTCTCAATTCCTGTTTAACTTCTGCGTTTGTGCGTCCATGTAAAACGAGAACATCCTGCAATATATAGAGTTAGTACTTAGTAGAATAGAAAACAACTAGAGTTCTAATGCTACTCTTCCTTGGTGGAAGAGTTCCAGTTGATCTCAACTCCTAACTCCTTCCTTTTCTTGGATCATACTTGCAACATTTTCGATAAGGAGATATCAATTATGCCAAGTTAAGTTCATCTCCTTCACGTGTATCCAATATGCTCGAACCTGCCTGTGTCTGTGTACACAAGGGATGAACCTGGTTCATACCTCAGCTTCCTCTGTCAATCTTCAAAACTATATATCCTTGGGCCAACACAACATATAGCCGTAGTCACAGGACCCTAAGTTAAACCGTGAACTAATCCGTAAGAGTTAGTGTTATTTCATGAAATCTTTGGTTAACAATGGAGTAAATCATGAAATCGTCGAGTTGGCAAACACCATGTAAAAAATAAAAATAAAATTATCAATCTTTTCTTCAATGTACGTTGAAAAGTTATATTGGGACATGTACCACCAAAGGATAGAGTAGAATGTATAAAATCTCTTCTGGTTTGAGCCATAAAAATACAAAAATTCTGATAGAAAATATTTTCCTTTTAATAATTTTTACGCAATACAAATATTAGTCGAACCCTAATATAAATATTAGATGTCGAGGGAAACAAAAAAATGTTGGGACACGCCAAAAAGGAGTTTCTAGAAGCATTAGTTCCTTTTTTATCGTTTGTGAATATTTAATTCGATATTAGCCAAGGTATTGGATCTCCAGAATCTTGAGAGTATAGATATTGAAGTCTTTTGAGAATTTTCAAGTTGATCTTCGCCGTAGGTTTTCGTTTTTGGATTAAAACGGTTTAAAGATATTTTCAATATGGTGTGATATTATTCGTTTTGGATTAAGTCCGTACGATTTTCTCAAGGCCTCACACCATTAAGAGTATTCAATTTCTTACAAGTATCTTATTTTTCTTTTCTAGTTTCCATGTGGGACTTTGTTCACACTCCCAACAATTTTCCCCCTTAAACTAAATTCCACATGACCTACCATCTCGGCTAATTTGGAGATTAATTGTGTACCACCCACATGATCCTAAGTGTTTACGATCACCGTAGCCCAAAGGTTGTGTGTGCGTCTTTAAAGCTACGGATAAATGTCGTAAACCCCATAGACGGGCAAAGGCACTAAGCCGGACCCCCAGGCCACACTCTGCCATTTGCATAGTCCCGTCAAATCATTGGCTTTGCTGCAGTTGTTGGACTAAAACGGCCCAAAGATACTTTTAATTGGTGTGATATTGTCCGTTTTGGACTAAGCCCGCACGGTTTTTTCCAAAAGGCCTCTCACAATTAGAAGAATAAAAATTTCATGGGGCGCCCTATTTGTTTGCCCATTTTTAACTTATACCCGTTTTGTTTTTCCGTTTGCATCTGTACCCATTTTTTGTTAAAAATATTTTGAAAAGACGGTTTTGCCCTTTTTAAATAAAAGACTATTGATAAAACTGTAGACTGCATGACAAAACTTAAACATGTTTTGGTATAAAGTTTTAGCAAATGAACTAAATAACTTCAGCATATATTAGAAAAAACTCATTAGAAAATTACATACTGCAAGACAAAACTTAAGCATGTGTTTGTCTAAAGTTTTAGCAAATGTGCTAAAAAACTTCAACTTGTTTAGACTAAAGTTTCGGATAAAATTCATGACAAAACTGTAGACTGTAGGACAAAACTTCAGCATGTTTTGGTGTGAAGTTTTTGCAAATGAACCAAATAACTTCAGCACGCCTTAGAAAAAACTCATTAGAAAATTATATACTGCAAAATCAAAACTTAAGCATGTTTAGTCTGAAGTTTTAGCAAATGAACTAAAAAACTTAAGCATGTTTAGTCTGAAGTTTTAGCAAATGAACTAAAAAAACTTAAGCACGTTTAGTCTGAAGTTTTAGCAAATGAACTAAATAACTTCAGCATGCATTAGCAAAAATTCATTAGAAAATTATATACTACAAGACAAAAACTTAAGCATGTTTAGTGTGAAGTTTTAGCAAATGAACTAGATAACTTAAGCATGTTTAGTCCGAATTTTTAGCAAATGAAATAAATAACTTCAACATGTTTAGACCGAAGTTTCGGATAAAACTCATGACAAAACTGTAGACTGCAGGATAAATAACTTCAGCATGCATTAGCACGAACTTTTAGCTTCAATGAGAAACAACTTCATGCTATATTAGCATGAAGTTTTAGCTTCAACATGAAACAACTTCATGCTACATTAGCATGAAGTTTTAGCTTTAAGGTGAAACAACTTCATGCAAGTGTGGTTGTGAAGATGATCTAGACAAGTTTATGATTTTTTTTGATAAAGCTGCTGAGAAGAGAGGAGGAGATCCTTTTATATCTTTTGTGACGGATGTAATTGTCATATTATTATAATTTTTTTGTGAGCTGGCTACCAAATCAATAATTTTTAAAAATAGGGTACATTTTAAAAGGTGGCACAAATACAGAGTACGGTTGCAAATCCCCTCCCCCCCCCC
>MDKH01014235.1:0-40811 GCA_005239495.1 Nicotiana undulata
AACTATATTTTAGCTTAAAGACATCCCGGGACCTACCCGGAACTCACCCGAGCCCTCGGAACTCCAAACCGAACGTTCCAACAAGTCCCAAATCATCCCACGGACTTGCTAGAGCCTTTGGAACACCCAAAACAACACTAAAACTCAGAATTACACCTCAAAACCCCTAGAATCAAACTTAAGAACTTTAAGTTCTTCAATTCGCTAACAATGCGCCGAACCGACCTATACTACTCGGAATGACACCAAATTTTGCAAGCAAGTCATATTCAACATTACGGACCTGCTCAAACTTCCGGAATCGCATTCCAGCCCCCATGTCAAAATTTTCCACTTCCGGTCAGATTCTTCAAAAACCTCCAAATTTCTATTTTTAGCCAAATGACTTCAAAATGACCTCCGGACATCCGAATTCACTTCCGATCGCACTCCCAACTCCAGAATCACCATACGAAGCTATTCCCGGCCTCAGGATCCTAAACGGACATCAATATCACTAAAATGGGATTCAAGCCAAACTTAGGAAATTCCTTCAAAAATGCTGACTTCCACAATATACGCCGAAACGCTCGCGGGTTATCCAAACCCGATCCGGACATACGCCCAAGTCCGAAATCATCATACGAACCTGTTGGAACCTTCAGATCCTGATTCCGAGGTCGTTTAGTCCAAATTCCACTCTTAGCCGATTCTTCCAACTTAAGGTTTCTGAGATGAGAATTCTCTTTCCAAATCCACCCGAACTTCCCGAATTTCAGTTCCGATCATGCGTACGAGACATAATACCTGAAATGAAGTTGTTGATAACCTCAAACTTCTGAACGACGCGCTAGAGCTCAACACGACCGGTCGGGTCGTTACAAATGTATGTATGGGCTATAATTGCAAAGTTATTGCAATTGTAACCAAAAAGTATAAATTTGGCCATTTATGAAATAATTTAAACTTAATACGACTATAAATTAAATCAAGAAATGCTATAAAGTCATTTGTGATGCAATTTTATAATTATTTATATATAAAAAATACTAGGATAAATTAACTTAAAAAAATGTAAAAATTATGAAAAAATATCAATTGTTGCTAATGTTTAGTTTTAAAGGTATATATGCATTTAAAAATATTATAGGAAAAAATGGGTATCAACAGCTGCCCCTCTTTACCCGGAAAGGATGAAAGAGTTGTCAGGTAAAGATATGATGGTCAATTTTGACCGAGCGAGATGGTTTGAGAGATTTAGGCCGCACTATGGTTTCTGAGCTGCCTACATATCCCTGATTTACAGGAATCAGGCCGCGTGTAGTTCTAGATTCATCGGCAGAATATACCGATGAAGTCATCACAAGAACAGACATGAGATTTCGGGATAGGTGAAAGAATGGTTGTGCTGAGCGGTCAAGTTTGAGATAGTTGAAGGAATCATAGCGGGATTTCTCCTATTGGGATAACGGTTACTTACCGGGTTACATACAAATAAAGAGATGCCACGAGCATATATTTGAACGGAAATTTAAACATGATGCATATTCCCTTCGGACCATGAAAGTTGTCTTCGGACGGTTGAGGATGACGTCCTTAGACCATGATGTCCTGGCCATGAATTGTTCAGTGAGAGATTCGCAGGCCATGAAATGATGTTCTTGGGCCATGAATATAGTTTCTATGAACCATGACGCCTTTGAATAATGATATGCAAATTTGATAGATCCTCAGGCCATGACATGGTGTCTTCCGGCGATGAGGATGATGCCTTTAGACAATGATGCCTTTGGACAAGTTGGCGATATTTCAGCCCATGAGATGCAATAATATGATGTCAACAAGACAAGGCTTAGTCTTGTGAAGTTGAGGGCAGAGCTTAGCCCGAAAGAAAAGCATAGTCGATAGTGCTGGAGAGACAATGCTTAGTCTCGGCAAAAATGCAAATTGGAGGCAGAGCTTAGCCTCATGAAGATATGGAGATAGAGCTTAGTCTCATGCAGGATGCGAGACAAGGCTTAGTCCCATGCAAGTATGGAGGTAGAGCTTAACCTCATGCAAGATGCGGGACAGAGCTTAGTCCCATGAAGGTAGAGCTTAGCCTTATGCAGATATGGAGGCAAGGCTTAGCCTTATGCAGATGGAGACAGAGCTTAGCCTCATGCAGATGTAGACAGAGCTTAGTCTCATGCAAGATGGGGGACATGGCTTAGTCCCATGCAGATGAAGGCAGAGCTTAGCCTTATGCAGATATGGAGGTAGAGCTTAACCTCATGCAAGATGCGGGACAAGGATTAGTCCCATGCAAGATGAAGGCAGAGCTTAGCCTTATGCAAATATGGAGGAAAGGCTTAGCCTCATGCAGATAGAGGTAGAGCTTAACCTCATGCAAGTATGGAGGCAGGGATTAGCCTCATGCAGATGCGGGACATGGCTTATTCCCATGCAGATGAAGGCAGAGTTAGCCTTATGCAAATGCGGAGGTAGAGCTTAAGCTCTTGCAAATGTGGAGGCAGGTCTTAGCCTCATGCAGATGGAGACAGAGCTTAGTCTCATGCAAGCTGTAGGACATGGCTTAGTCCCATGCAGATGAAGGCAGAGCTTAGTCTTCTGCAGATGGAGGTAGAGCTTAACCTCATGCATATGCGGGACATGGCTTAGTCCCATGCAGATGGAGACAGAGATTAGACTTATGGAGGAAAAATAGAATAAATAGCAGATGATATCAGAGTTTTCTTAGCTGATAGCATATTTCATTATCGCAGTTGTTGTGAAGATTGTGACTTCGAGGCATGTATATTCTTTGTTTCTGCATCCAAAGAAAAAATCGTGAGTTCTATAAATGGGGAGGTCGGTTCGTGCCTCCGTCGGCTTTCTTGACTTGCTTTCTCAGTCTGAAGATCCTGTTCAAATCATTGGGGTAGCGTTTGTTAAACAGAGCTATTTCGCAAGCAAGTATGCATAGTTTTCAAAGACATAGTAAATAATATTATTTTAGAAATTGGTTAGATGAACCAGTGATTGTCACACGATCCAAGACATTGCAACCTCTCTTGCTATAGAATTTTGAGGGTCCTCCTCAAAATTCTGCCCCATTTAGATGGGTAGACATCTATGACTGCTGTACATGCTGCGATCGACTGAACTTGTTTCAGAATTTTGAGAGTCCTCCTCAAAATTCTGCCCCAGTTTCTGACTATGGGAAAAATAAGATTTTATTGAATTGTGAATGAACCCATAGGGCTGCCTACATATCCCCTCTTAAATGGGAATCAGGTCGAGCGTAGTTCAATTTACATCATATGAGGAAAGCATAAAGAGTTACACATAGTATCGCTTGATTGCATCTGAGTTGATCGGTTTTGGCCAGACTTCTCCATCCATTTTTGCAAGTATGAGAGCTCCTCCTGTCAATACTCTGTGAACCATGTAAGGGGCCTTTCCAGTTGGGAGAGAATTTCCCTTTGGCTTCATCCTGATGCGGAAAGATCTTCTTCAACACCAGCTGCCCCGGTGTAAACTGTCTCGGATTGACCCTTTTGTTGAAGGCTCTGGACATTCTGTTCTGATAGAGTTTCCCGTGACACACTGCATTCATCCTTTTTTCGTCTATGAGGGCTAGCTGCTCATAACATCTCCTTGTCCATTCTGCATTACTGATCTTAGCTTCTTGTATGATCCTCAAGGATAGGATCTCCACTTCAGCAGGAATAACATCTTCTGTACCATAAACCAGCAAGTAAGGAGTTGCCCCGGTTGATGTGTGAACTGTGGTACGATATCCTAACAGAGCGAATGGCAGCTTCTTGTGCCACTGTTTGTGATTTCCAACCATCTTTCTCAGTATCTTCTAGATATTCTTGTTGGAGGCTTCTACAGCTCCAATCATCTATGGTCTATAGGCGGTGGAATTCTTGTGCTTGATTTTGAAAGTCTCACACATGGACTTCATCAGATCACTGTTGATATTGGAGGCATTGTCGGTGATGATTAATTCCGGAACTCCAAACCGACAAACAATCCGGTCGCGGACGAAGTCTGCCACGACTTTCTTAGTCACTGCCTTGTAAGATGCTGCGTCAACCCAGTTGGTGAAGTAATCAATAGCTACCAAGATGAACTGGTGCCCATTTGAGGCGGTGGGCTCCACTAGACCGATGACATCCATTCCCCAGGCGGCGAATGGCCAAGGTGAGTTAGTTTCATTGAGCTCATTTGGCAGTAATTTAATCATATCTGCGTGTACCTGACATTGGTAGCATTTCCGAACATACTGGATGCAATATGTCTCCATGGTCATCCAGAAATAACTGGCCCTAAGTATCTTCTTGGCCGAGACAAAGACGTTCATATGCGGGCCGCATGTCCCCGCATGTATCTCCTCAAGTAGTTTAGAGACTTATTTTGCATCGACACACCTCAGCAATCCCAAATTAGGAGTTCTTCTGTATAGGGTTCCTCCGCTGTGGAAGAAACAGTTTGATAACCTCCGAAGCGTACGTTTCTGAGTATGATTTTAATGCTCCGGGTATTCTCCTTTTGCCAAATATTCTTTGATATCGTAGAACCAAGGATTCCCGTCTATTTCTTCTTCAACATGGGCACAATATGATGGTTGTCTATGGATCCTTACTGGGATAGGATCACTGAAGTTGTTGTCGGGATGTTGTATCATGGATGACAAAGTGGCCAATGCGTCGGCAAATTCGTTCTGGATTCTGGGAACATGCCGAAATTCTATCTTCGTGAACCTCTTTCTCAATTCCCCCACATGGTGCAGATATGGAAATATCTTGGAATTCTTGGTGTCTCATTCTCCTTGTACCTAATGCACAAACAAATCAACTCACTGATTACCAGCAGCTCATAAATATTCATGTCGATGGCCATGTTGAGCCCTAGTATGCAAGCTTCATACTCTTCCATGTTGTTGGTGCAGGGAAATCTGAGTTTAGCTGATACCGGGTAATGTTGGCCAGTTTCTGATACCAAGACGACTCCGATGCCGACTCCCTTGAAATTTTCCGCTCTGTCGAAGAACATCCTCCAACCGTCGTAGGATTCGACAATATCTTCTCCTATGAATAGTACCTCTTCATTGGGAAAATATGTTTTCAGGGGTTCGTATTCTCCTCCCACAAGATTTTCATCAAGATGATATGCTAGTGTCTGTCCCTTGACCGCTTTCCGAGTTACATAAACAATATCGAACTCACTCAGCAGGATTTTCCACTTAGCCAGCTTGCCAGTAGGCATGGGTTTTTGAAAGATATATTTCAAGGGATCCATCCTTGATATGAGGTATGTTGTCTAAGCACAGAAGTAGTGCCTCAGCTTTTGAGCTATCCAGGTCAGAGCGCAACAGGTGCATTCCAACAGAGAGTACCGTGCTTCATATGGAGTGAACTTCTTACTCAGGTAATAGAAATCTTGCTCCTTTCTCCATGCCTCGTTGTGCTGCCCCAGAACACAGCTGAAGGCTCCATCTAGTACCGCAAGGTAGAGTAGCAAAGGTCTACTTGGCTCTGGCAGGACCAAAGCTGGTGGTGTTGATAAATACTCGTTGATCTTGTCGAAAGCCTTTTGACAGTCTTTGGTCCAACTAATTGAAGCATCTTTCTTCAACATCTTGAAAATTAGTTCACATATGACTGTGGACTGAGCTATGAACCGGCTGATGTAGTTTAGTCGTCCCAGGAAACTCATTACATCCTTCTTATTCTTTGGAGGTGGCAGCTCCTGGATGGCTTTGACCTTTTGATGGATCCAGTTTTATCCCCCGGTGGCTAACGATGAACCCAAGCAACTTTCCGGCAGGAACCCCGAATGCACACTCTATAGGATTTAGTTTCAGGCTGTATTTACGCAGTATGTCGAAGAACTTCCTCAAATCTGTTGTATGATCTGTGGCTTTCTTGGATTTAATGATGACGTCGTCCACATACACCTCGATCTCCTTATGTATCATGTCATGAAATATGGAAGTCATATCCCTCATGTAAGTGGCCCCAACATTCTTTAGGCCAAATGGTGTCATCTTGTAACAGTACACTCCCCACGGTGTAATGAAAGTTTTTTTCTCAGCATCCTCCTCGTCCAGCCATATCTGATGGTAACCAGCAAAACAATCCACAAATGACTAGAGTTCATGTTTGGCACAGTTGTCGATTAAGATGTGTATTTTTGGAAGCGGGAAATCATCCTTTGGGCTGGCTCTGTTGAGATCCCGATAATCGACACAAACTCTGACCTTCCCGTCCTTCTTTGGAACTGGCACGATGTTGGCTAACCAAGTTGGGTATTCAACCACCTTGAGGACCTTGGCCTTGATTTGCTTAGTAACTTCCTCCTTGATTTTAAGACTCATATCGAGCTTGAATTTCCTGAGTTTCTGCTTCACTTGAGGACACATGGGGTTTGTGGGTAATTTGTGAGCCAAAATGATGTACTTAACCCGGTCATGTCATCGTACGACCATGCAAATATGTCCTCATACTCCTTCAAGAACTATGTGAACTCTTCTTTCTCCGATGGCGACAAGTGAATGTTGATGCGGGTCTCCTTGACAGTTTCAGAATCTCCTAAGTTGATTATTTCTGTTTTGTCCAGATTGGACTTAGGCTTGTTCTCAAAATGTTCTACTTCTCTGACAATTTCCTCGGGTATGACATCTTCTTCTTCCGAATCACTATCATTTTGTTGTGTTGTCTCATTACATGTCACAGTTGTCGGTTCATCAAGAAAGGAAATAGTAATGCTGTATAAATAAAGATATGAGAGGAAAAATGGTAATAATAAATATCAATTCATTGAAACATAAAAGTGATTTTCAATAAATTAAACGACGCTTTTGGAACACTGGAGATTTTATTTAAAACAGAATGCAAAGACAAAAATCATTTTCTTAGAAAATAAAATAAACAATGTTGTTCACCCTTGCTACCCCGGGACTCGTCGGACCCTGGATGGTCTGACAGTCCAATTTCTGAGGAATGATCCTTTCTCCACAGCTCGGATGGTAGGGACTTCCTCCTCCTCCTCCTCAACAATTACACAATAGTCCATGTCCTCGTCCTCCAGGAACAGGTTCCTTAAGGCTGCCGGTGCTTCTTCCTCCTCAGATCCCCATATGATGTCGGCATGTTGGAACGTCTAACTCAAGTGTGGTATAGGATGCTCCAGTGGATAGTATGGGACACGCCATGGTGGTGACTAGTCATTGTATTCTTGCCAAGTGTACTGATATCCCAGGCCAAAAGTAGTGCCATGACGCTTCGGCTGTATCGGCTTGGAGATGCCCTGAAGATTTTTACCAAGACCTTTGTCGGGCTCATACCCTCTCCAGTTCATCATACTTGTTATCTTGCTATCCCAACACTTATCTTTGTCAATCGCATTGACCCGCTCTATGTGGTGATAGGTTTCTCCATCGAGCCTTCTTCTATTCTCAACCACGGGGATAGTTTGACGGTTGTAAATGGGGTTGCTCCCATCTCCATGGATAATCACCTCCTGCTGGTTCCACTCGAGCTTCACTGCCTGATGCAAAGTTGATGCCACAGCCCCAGCGGCCTGTATCCATGGTCGTCTTAATAACAGATTGTAGGACGCAAATATGTCTAGCACATGAAACTCGACATCAAACCATGTAGGCCCCATCTGCAGACAGAGATTGATCTCCCCAATGGTATCCCTCCAAGACCCATCGAACGCCTTCACATTCATGGTCCATTCTCGTATTTCATATAGGCCTTTGCCCAACCTCTTCAATGTTGTTAGGGGGAAAATATTGAGGCTAGAAGCTGGATCCCCCATCGATCAGAACCCTGGTAATGAAGTAGTCTTCGCATTGCACTGTAATATGCAGTGCCTTGTTGTGACTCAAACCTTCAGGTGGCAACTCATCCTCGTGGAAAGTGATTTTGTGACTATCCAGTACCTGCCCCACTATATTATCCATCTCTCCGCTCGTGATGTTATTGGGCACATATGCTTCACTCAATACTTTCATCAAAGCGCTTCTATTGGATTCTGAATTCTATAGCAATGACAAGATTGATATCTGAGCAGGAATCTTGTTCAGATGATCTATGACTGAGTACTCCCTTGCTTGTAGTTTCCTTCAGAGGTCATCTGGACCTGTTTCAATAATGAGAGGTCTATTAGAGGCATGTTTGCTGGACTCTCCCAAATTCTCAGGTGTGTAGACTCTTCCAGTCCTATTCATCTCTTGCGCAACACCAGATTCTTCTATTTTAGTCTTTCATCTTCTTCTAGCTTCAGCCACATAATCCCAGGGCACAGCCTTGGTGTCGAAAGGCGGTGTGGTTGATACTGTCACTGTGAATGGTGTGGCTACCTTTACCTCAAATGGAATAGGTGCAACTGCGGGTGGTGCTACTTTAACCTCAAATGGGACTAATGCGGTCACCTCAACCTCCACTGGCGGTTGTATCTGCACTATAATGGGATTGAGTGTGACTGCGGGTTTCTTGGGGTCGTCACCCTCTTTGATAAGTCTGATTGATCCCTCTGGATCCCATTCTTCATCCATTTCTATCACATTGACCCCTTCGCCCCTGTGATCTAGGAGGGGGTTATTGCGAACATTAGGTGTAGCCTCCTTTTCCTGGATGATTTTGTTGTCGATCAAGGTCTGGATCTTGTCTTTCAGTGTCCGGCATTCGTAGATGGTGTGCCTTTTCATGCCCGAATGGTATGCACAAGTCTTATTTGGGTTAACCCATTGGGATGAGTTTTTCGTGGCCACGTCATGGATGAGAGTGATGTAACCAGCAGCTTTAAACCTTTCATATAGCTGGTCGATGGGTTCAGCAATGGTAGTGTACTATTTGGGTGGTCTGCGGTCGAAGTTAGGTTGAGATCTTGGGTAGTTTTTACGGGTTGGAGGTGACTGAAAATGAGATGGTTGGGAATTATAGGTGTGATAGGTAGTGGCTGGTTTGGAATATCTGGGAGATGAGGGTTGATATGTAGGTGGAGGTGATGGTTGATATGTAGGTGGAGATGATGATTGATAGGTAGGTGGAGGTGGTTGGTACGTGAATGTGGAGGTTTGATATATCAGTAGAGTTTTGGGTCCTTGGGCAACCATTACTGCTCCCACGTCCTTCTTCTTAGATATTTTGTTGGTGGCTTGCAGTGCCTCAAAATTTGTGACCATCCCGCTTTTGATGCCTTCTTCGATCCTTTCACCAAGTTTGATAATATCAGAGAACTTGTGATTTTCAATAACCATCAGTTTCTCATAGTATTCCAGAGACTGTGCTCCGATGAAGAACTTGTTCATCTGTTCCTCGTCCAATGCCGGCCTGACTTTGGTTGCTTCTGACCTCCAACGAGTAGCTTACTCACGGAAAGTCTCAGTGGGCTTCTTCTTGAGGTTCTGGATGTAAAAAACATCTGGTGCATTCTCTGTGTTGAATCGGAATCGGTCCATGAAGTCAGACGCCATGCTTACCCAGTTGGACCATTTCTTAGGATCCTGGCTGATGTACCAGGACAAAGCATCTCCCGTGAGACTCCTCGTGAAAAGTTTCATCCGGATCTTCTCATCCTTTCCGACTGCGACAAGTTTGTCACAATAGGTCCTTAGATGAACCCTGGGATCACCTGTACCATCAAACATCTCGAACTTAGGAGGTTTGTAACCCTCCGGCAGTTCTACATCCGGCTGTATGCATAGATCTTCATAGTTTAGACCTTATATCCCCTTGCCTCCTTCCACGCCTTGAACTCGGCTGGTCAACTTCTTGAGTTCCTTGGCCAGGTTCTTGATGAGCATGTCCTTCTCACTGGATTCTCGTGTATAAGAGATGGGTTGAGTGGAGTGATGTAGGGTCTCCACGTATATGGGGTTGCTTTGGTGGCCTGGAGCTCGAGAATAGTGGTGATCATTGGTGGAATTTTGGGGTTCAGGAATGAGTGGTGGGGTATTTCGTGGAGTGTGGCAGGTGTTTTGGTGGTATTGCGGTGAGATGGTTTGATTTTTTGGTAGAGTTATGTAGTTCTGAGGTGCAGGAGGATTTTGTGGGTGCTTGTTGGGTGTGTTTTGAGGTGGTACGGGGTTTTGGGCGTTTGGATGACTGACGTCTGGGACGCTGAGTGAGAAGGACAAGTTTTCTATGTTCCGGACATGCTCGAGCTCTCCTTGGAGTTTCAGTATTCTCTGTTCGAGTTGCGAAACAGCATCATTCGGGATCTGAGTACCTCGACTATCAGAATCCTCTGTATGTTCAGCTGGTGTAGTGTTTTCTTTTCTGATGTTGTTCAAATCTTCCATTTCTCTTTTCCTTTGCCTTTTGGTGGACTAGGATGAGGAGAAGGTGGAGGGCCCCTGGATCTTGTGTGATAAGATGATGATGCCAGTATGCACGAACCAACCTTTGGGGAATGGGAATAATCAAAAGAAAGAAAGAAAAACAAAAGGTAACCAAGTTAGTAATGGTTCTGAGAAAAATATTTGCAGTATTTAAACACATATTGCGGGAATGTAAATTCGCCTCCTAATTTGGGAGCCTCGTTGTGCCCGAGGTAGGCCTAGCGACAAGTTGATTTGGAGAACATAGATGCCAGTAAATGCCTTATTTCATTAATATAAAAGTAGACGAATCCCAAAACGACACTAAGATAACAATAGAAAATAAGTCACTATTGGCACTTAGCCTTATTACATTTAGGAAAGCAAAAATAAATCTAGCCTACTTGGTCCCAGAAGGACCTTCCCCGGACTCGATCTTCCTGACTCCATCAACCAGGTTCCCCAGCTCGCGCAGACCCAACAACAGGTAGGCTCTAGCCAAGTGTCCTCCCTCGCTTCCTTCAGCATTCTGGAAGCTTTGATCCTCTTTATTAATTTACCTTCCAGCTCCACCAAACCTCGCTCCAGATATTCCAACCTTCTGTTAGAGGTGATAGCCATTCCCTTCCATTCCTTGATCAGCCTTATATTTGTCTCGTGTATTTCCCGATGCTCATTATCTGAGTCATGAACCCTCTTGCGTAGTTACTTGTATTTAACTTGAGCCTCAACATCTTCATCTATGATCCTATTCCCTCGACTGGTTCCTGGCCTCACCATCCGCTCTAGGTTGTCTTCTAACCATGCCGGGTATAGAGGTTTACACCCAGCGTGATACATGTCTGGCCCAATGGTGTTCTTCTCCACGATGATCTTGCAGTGCCACATGTGCTGAGCTTGGCATTTTTAAGGGACGTCGTTGTCCTGAAAGTCTTCTCTGAAGTGGCTCATCTTTGTGACCCTTGGTACAACCTGCTTCTTGCACGCTTGCTTCATGACTCGGATAGGAACATAAGGGTATATTCCCCTCAACCCAATCAGCACTAAGTGTGGAGCGTCCCTGGACCTGATGATGAACTCGTCAGTTGGGAACCATTCAAACATCCATGGCACTTGTTCCTCGGTCAGATTGTCTAAGAACTCTACCCACTCTTTGGCACTTTTCGGCTGAGCAAACCTGTCCGGAATGTAAGTCATACGCTTGGGGTGATGGAAGTCAATATGGTCATTCCAAGCCCTTCGCAGAAGTTCTTGGAGATACTGGCTCCTTTGAAGATGTTCTAATAACCACAACTGCAGCAACTGATTACAACCCTCGAAATGCTTGATCCCTCTTTGACAGCGCTTTAGAGCCCGATAGATGTCAGCTAAGATCATAGGGACAATAGTGTATGTTTGTCCATCGATCCCCTCCATCAAAGTCTTGGCGACCATGGCTAGTCTAGTATGGATTCTTTCCCTTTTCATCGGGAACACTATCAGACCCAAAAAGCACACAACAAACACGAACACTCTACGGTGGATGTGACCCAGAGAAGTGATAGAAAACTCGTCATGGAAGGTACGGTAAGATTTGCTATGGCCGTATCTTTTGAACAAATATTCGAAGGGTATATAGGACTTCTTCAGACATTCTTGATCAACATTCTTGTTTAAACCCATCATTTTTAAGAACCCTTTGCCAGTGCGATTTTCCAGTACCAATAACCCAGGGCTATCCCAAGTCAGTCCAGCAAGTCCCCTAATTTCTTCCAAGAGAGGTGTCATTTCTATATTCCGGAAACGGAACACAGCTCTCTCACTGTCCCAGAACGGTGTTGCAGCTTCGATCAGCATATTGTTCGGCTAAATGTCTAGCAGATAAGGTAAATTGCCCAAGTGTTTCCTCACGTGTTTCTTGTCACTCGAGGAAAGGTCTTCCCGCCAATCTAGTAGTCGTGGGGGAATGTTGCTGACCATGCCGAATCTGGGGACCTCGTGCCTCATTTTCTGCAAAACAAAAGGTTAGGCCATTTTCCCCCATCTGATTCGACTATTTATACATTCATGTTTAGCATATTGGCATTTAGTTCTCCAGATTAATGCACAGAACGTGGTTGCGTCTATTGGGATTATGGAAACCCCGGTGGACTTTGGATAAGGCTTGTCTTAAACGGTTATTATGTGGACAACATATTAACCCGGCTAGGTTTGACCATGATGCATGCACAATTATAACAAGAGTAGGGTTACTATGGGGGTCTAGACTTGTACCCTCAAGCAGACAACTTGAGGGGGAAAGGCACAGAACCGTCGATTGCACCGCTGATCGACTAGTTTTACCGCAAATATGCCTTTCCGAATTTAAGGGAAATAAATTGGAAGAGCACAACCACTCATCAAGTGTTGCTATAGGATTGTTTTGGCACGAGTGGAATATGATGTTGAGCATGATTTATGCAGCAATAAATAGCATGTTGTCACGTATTTGCACGTTATGAAAGCGATAAGTACAACATTTATAATTAAAAGAAAGTTACGAAGGAAAACAAAAAAAAACAAGTCAGTTTCATATTGAGGAAATAAATACTTGAAAATAAACAGTTAAATTCACATAAAGGGAAAGGGAAAGGGTGCAGGTATTAACAAAGTAAGGCATGTTCAGACTAATTCACAAAGCAATTTGTTATGGTAAAAGCCTAAAATCCCCAGCAGAGTCACCATGCTATCACGCCCCCTTTTTCCTCGCAGAATCTGAGTTTCGACATTATTGGGACAACACGTTTCTTTTTGGGAAAGGGGTAAAAGAAGTTGAAGAGTCGCCACCTAGCGGATTAAGGTGCGTTAGGGCACCTATTGCAAGTAACTCATAAAACTGGTTTGTGTTACAGAGATTGGTAAGGGCTTAAAATTACTTCGATGGAAAGGTGTTAGGAACCCCTCGAGGTCCACAACGGTGGGTCCCGGCCAAACTTACTTTGTGAATTAGTCAATTAACAGATAAGCAATCTAAGCACACATATGTAAAATAAAAATAAAGGACTTTGATAGATAAGAGGTCTAAGCACACATATGTAAAGAAAATAAAGGAAATCCTAGGTTGATTGGCCTATAGGATCACATTTTTACAATGCCCGGTAATTCTCCTCAACTAGAGGGGCTACACATGGCATTAGCGCACATGTCATCATATCCTTTTACTACCCATTACCATCCCCTTAACGGTTATATAGGCGATTTTAATTAACGAACTCTAAGCATGCTTTACCCGTCACTTCCTTGTGGTCCTGGAGGTGTTTAGGACCTCTAAATTTAGGCATTTCTAGACCCTCCTAAGGTGTTTAAAAGGGGAAAATCTAAGCGACAACAAAGAACATATAGGACTGTCAAATAGAGAATCAGTTAAGGGGGATCATGTTTACCTCCACACATAAACAAATAAGTAGCACGTCTCAAACATAGATTTCAGGTAGTTTCAGAGAAGTCCTAGAACAGGGTATCTAGGTGAGCACCACAACATAGAATATGCAGCATTGTTTTAAAGCGAAGTGGCGTAAACCTAATCAGTTTGCCAACTGATTTTAGAACCTAGTCAGTTTCACAAACAAAGCACAATTTCACAATTTTTATAAGACCATTAATTACCTAAGGCTTGCCTAGGCGTGGATCTGCAATACCCTATAAACGTGCAATCATAATTCTGGGGTTAGTTAAAACAACTTGAAGTTATTAAGTCATATAGGCATGCTGATCTAGGTGATGAATGTTACAATAGCTTATTTCATGCATATTTATACTAGAACATGATGTCTATGTGTTGGGGCTGTTTTTAAACCTCTTTATAGATAGTTATTTATTTAAGCGACATAGATATGATTTAAGGCAAATGCAAACAGATTCCTAAGGCAGGATTTCTAATGCACAGAGAGAGATGATCATTTTATTAAGCATGATTACAGCAGTGACTTTAACAACAGATTTCCAAGTGATTATGACTTATGCAGAAACAGAATTTTCGTGATAATGGAATGATGAGCCTATAACATGTTTTCTAATATGCAAAATCAGTAAACGTGATTATCCTAAGGGGGACATCTAATGCACGGATTTATGGCATGTTTTTTTTTTAAATACAAATAGGCATAGCAAACCTAAAGGCATGGTTTCTAATGCAAGCGAACACAGTATAACCTAAAGCATGATTTCTACCCGATTACCCCGTAAAATCATATAGAAACCCTCCCTTTTTACTAATTTCCCCAATATCTGTTTACAAAGATCATTATTAAAGACCAAGAGTGAATGAATTACATAAGTAAATTAAACTATACTATAAGGAGCCTTAATTAGGCCCAAAGTAAACCTGGGAAAGCCAGGCCTTCAAACAGTCTCAGATGCCAAAAGTCTCATAACCAACAAGGTGTCCTAGTGTGTCAAAGTTCCCTAAGGACCTCAGGGGTCAGGGGCAATGCTCACACCAAGACCTTTAAAATAGAGGACTGGTTATGTGCAGTGTGGAAGGGCCAGCCCTAATGTGCCAGAGTTCGGAGGAATCTCATGGATTCATAGGCAGTACACACACTTGAGGGGCAGAACTTAACAGTCTAAGAGTAAAGTGAAAGTGCTTGACATAGTTTAGAAAAACTTAGTAAAAACAGTGTAGAGATAACTTTTAGGAGTGAAAAGATTTTCAGGAATAAAACCGTTTTAAGAATCGACTAAGAGTGGAAAACAGCTTTTGAAATCAATTCTGAGACGAATAAATATTCAACATACAATCACACAGACTTAGAATGCCCAGAATCACAACCATTTAACAGGCGGCTTTACAAACAGGGGTTAAAGAGGTTGGGAACATAGAGAGTTAAAACCACATAAACAGGGAAACATTTGAGACAACAAAAGCACAGAACAACTAGGAGTCCACTGAACAAGTCAGCCATGGTAATAGGAAATTAAAACATAGAGGAAGAGTGGAGTAAAAGTCTTGAAGACAAGGGTGCATTAGACAGGATTAGTCATACCACTTAGGATCAATCAAGTACATTAGGAGACTAAGTTACTAACATGAGTATACTAGTTGAGGGGGTGAACAGGAACTAACCAAACATGGTGGCTAAGTATTAAACAAACAAGTGAGACCTGGACATGCTGATTACACACTTGAACAAAAGAGAGGACATAATTCAGACATGCTGAATAAAGCAGTAAACATGAAGACAAATTGAGTACATAGCCAATTAAACTAGTGCAGGAATGGAACACATAGAGTTTGAGATTCAGAATTGAACTAGAGACATACCAGTTAAGAAGCAAAGTGCAGAACGTAAAGCAAGTATGGTGTCTAGCCTTGGATTTCGGCCGGCTAGACCAATAGTTAGCACAAGTAGCAGAGAAAGAAGAGAGAGTTTGAGTGTGTGTGTATTCTGAACTAGTGTTCGTGTGTTGAGAGGTAAAATAAGAGTGTTTATATAGCAATTTAGGAGTAGAACAAACAAGGTAAAGGGATCAGCATTCAGTCAATTAAGGAAGTCACAAAATCCAATCATATAAGGGTTCGGAATAGACCTCCCTTAATTAGGGGTAATTGGTCAAACGGTAACAACGTGGGAGTCTAATTAAGGCAAGAATCTCAGTTATACCAAATAAAAGAATCGGTAAGAATCCAAAATTATACGGGCAATCACATAAGGCAAGGATGGCCAATTAAATTCATAAACAAGGAAACAAACAAGACTTATGCATACGAATCTCTAACAGGGTAAATCAATCAGCAAACTTTCAAAATAATACTGATTTCCGGAAAGAAATATCAACTTCCATAAATAGAAAATAGACTAAGTAAAACTTCACAAGAATATAGAAATTAGTCGGAAAAAAAGATTCGAACCCTAGTAGAGATTAATTAGGGCAAAAATCACAGGATATTGTATCAGATAAAGATAAAATGTGTAAGTCAAAAATAAAGAGTAAATTAATACGATTGGTAATACAGAAAGACTCAAAATCAAGGCAAAGGTTAGGAAAAATCACAATGTCACACAAAATCGACTAAGGTTTAAGTATTTTTACACAAATCAGTCACAAAGACGAAAAAATAATTAACCAAACACTTAAGAGTCAGAAGAACCTTTGAAAAATAACTTGGGATGAACCCTTGTTTAGGGGAAAATCGTAATAATCAGTTAAACCAGAAATTTTCAAAGTGAAACAGGTAATAGTGCTTGATTCATCTCAGAACTATACAAATCTGAGAAGGATTGAAGGTAATAGACTAGGTTTTTTTAGAAAAGTAATAGAGATGAGAGAATAGGTCAAGAGACCATAGATTCGTAACAAAACAAAAGGAAATCCTTACTCACAGTCGAGAAAATGGCCTGAGACCGGCTAATAAGCAAGGTTTCAAACTAGAACTGGTAGGGTTCCTTGAGATCGCCTCAAGGATCTAAGACGTCAAAGAGCCAAGGTGCGTAGAAGGCCAGGATTGGTCGGAGAATCCATGGAAACATCACAGGATTGAGATATATGCCGGAAACAGCGTTTTAGAACTAGGGTTCAGTCGAGAGAGTTGAGAGAATAGGGAAGGGATGACGGCGGGTGAGAGGAGAGAATGAGAGGGTTTGGGGGGGGGGGGGGGTTAGGTCTAGGTTTAATTAAGGAAGGAGGGTTGTGGACCGTTGATCTGAATTATCAACGGTCAGGATTGAATGGGAGTCTTGTGTCGGGCAAATGTGTATTTGGGCCTAAGGGGTTTGGGCCAATTTTAAAGGGGTTTTGGGCTGGTTTGAAAGGTTAAATCTAAAACAAAAGGGGCTATTTATTAAATACCCAGATAATTGAGTAAAAATTAATTTTATAAAATAAATAACAAATTATAAAAAATCATTTTTATGCATAGAAATGTTTTAAAATAATTACTCAACATTTTAAAAATACAATGAGTCATTTTCTAGTAAGATAATGCAATAATGTATGCATGGGCTATAATTGCAAAGTTATTGCAATTGTAACCAAAAAGTATAAATCTGGTCATTTGTGAAATAATTTGAACTTAATATGACTATAAATTAAATCAAGAAATGCAACAAAGTCATTTGTGATGAAATTTTGTAATTATTTATATAAATAAAATACTAGGATAAATTAATTTTAAAAAATATAAAAATTATGGAAAAATATCAATTGATGCTAATGCATAGTTTTAAAGGTATATATGCATTTAAAAATATTATAGGGAAAAATTGGGTATCAACTTATACAACACCAGAGTAGAGACATATTTGTGTTCTCGCAAGACTGCGCAATCTTGTAGGTGACAAGTAGGTGCATCACCTACTTGCCAAAAGGAGAGGCCTCAATTAAAAGCTCCTAAAGTGACTAGAAAGGAGTGGCCAAGAGGGGACTTTTAAGGGATTATTAACTCATTTTTTAGACCAAGAATATTAGATTTAACAGCTACAACGCCTCCCCAAAAAATCCCACACAAACCCTAGGTGATTTCGGGTGATACAATGTGATTCTAAACTTGAAAAACCCGAACAACTTGCTAGTTTCTCTTTCTCGTTCTTGTAGCTACGTTGGGGACTAATTTTGGATAAAGGGCTAGGTTTCGAGGGTTCTACCCAGTCCAAGGTAAGTTAATGCTTCTCCTTCCCTTATCTATGCTTCTACGAGTTGTAACTCGATCATAAAGACTAGACCTTGCGAGTTTTGAAATAGTGGTATGATGGTTGTTGTTGTGTTACTGTTGGCTGGTTGTGAACTTGTTTTTAAGTTGAATTCATGGATGGTTTATAGGATAAGATGCTTAATTATGTATTGTTGGTTGTGTTGCTCGATTTGAAAGAAAAGACAAGCCGAAAACGTGTTTTAATAAACTGAAAAATCAGTTTTGAGTTACTGAACTTGTGGGACTGTTATGGGTCGTTTTAATGTTGTACTGTGGCTGAAAGTTAGTAGGTATTATTGAATATGTGGAATTTAATGTTGATAAATTCTGGAAGGAATAAGGAGTTTAAAACTATAATTATTTTATCACAAACCAAGCTTGTCGCTCGTTGTACTATTGTTTGAATTGTTGAAATTGTTCTTGCATGTTGAGGGGCTGGATGGATAGGATTAGTTGTTGATATTGATGATGTTGTATTTTTGTGTTGTTTTTTTTGTTTGGAGAAGTAAGGAAATATAGGGGAAGTGCTGCCCAATTCTCAGTAAGAGAGCTAATAGCTTAGTAATATGTTTTCAGTTCTTTCATGGTTTTAACCATAGTTCATACCTTGATGTAGGTTGAAGTACTACGGGGCAGTGCATATTGAGTCGTTATAAACAAAGGTATGTTAAGGCTAAACCTTTCCTTCAGTTTGGCATGATCTCGTAACTACATGCATTTGATAACGAGACATAAAGAGAAGTTCGTACTCCTGAATTTAGGTACATTATCCTAGTCTCATAAGTTACAGTATTCTCCCTTATCATGACTTTATATTCAGTTAAGTATTGTTTTCTTCTAGTAAAGAGAATAAAGGGTATATATAAACAGTATTAAAAGCTATAATCGGTGGGCAGGCCCCAATTGGGCAATATTATAGTATTTTCACCACCATCGAGTTATAATCGATGGGTAGGCCCCTATTGGGAAACCTCTAATCAGATGGTAAGTTATATACCGAGCCTATTGTGGTCGAGCGCCTATGAGAGAGCCCAGTATTGCCGAGATACGCAGCCTAGTATGGTTGAGCGCCTATGAGAGAGCCTACTATGGTAGAGCAGTTGCACGTACCGAGCCTTATAGGTCCAGACGGATATTTTACATACTATATTGAGAGAGTTAGGTCAGTATCAGTAGGTAAGCATATCTTCAGATTATCTTTGACTCCCAGTTAATTTCAGTTATTATATATCATTTTAGTTTTAGCTTTCAGTTATTCTGTTTCCTTACATACTCGGTACATTATTTTGTTATGACGTCCCTTTTTCTGGGGACACTGCGTTCATGCTTGCAGGACCTACTAGACAGCTTAATAGACCTTTCTAGTAGACGCAGTCAAACATCAGCTTGGTTGGTAAGTTCCACTTCCTCGGAGTTATCAGGTCTAGACCTTAGAGTCCATTTTATATACAAGTAATGGGATGGTCCAGGTCCTCTCCCGACCATGATACCGTTTAGTTATCTCTAGAGACTTGTAGATAAGTCCTATATATTTTGTATATCAATTGATGTTCATGGCGTCCTAGTCAGCTTGTACAATTATACATATGAGCTTTTGGGTATGTTTACCCTCAGATAAAAGAGATATTATTTTCAGATGATTCGGAATATGGCCCCATCGGCCTCGATTAGTATTGTCAGCTTGTAGGTAGGCCTTATCGGCCTAAGTTGAGGGATTGCCCTCCATAGTACATGATTACAGAGTGGTACAATCGGGCCGAGTATGGTACTGGGTGTCGGCCACGCGTCCCCAGGTTTGGGGCGTGACAAAAGTGGTATCATAGCAATTTTATCCTAGGGAGTCCACAAGTCATGTCTAGTAGAGCCTTGTTTATAAATGTGTTGTGAACCACATTATATAAACAGGAAGCTAAAAGGCATTTAGGAGTCTATTACCCTTCCTTCGAATCCAAATCGTGCTATAGAGCTGAGTCATAAGAGTTTGAGTCAGGACTTATATTTGCTAATGATACAGAGATGTTTGCAATTAGCAAGATTACAGCTAGACAGAGGGATAATACAACAACATGTAAGGGCACTAATACAGAGAGAGAGTTCTTGACAACGTGGCCTAGGTTGAGGCCCTATCAGATCGTGCATACCAGATCTACGAATTTTTTGCTTGCGACCCTATGACGGGGATATCTAACATACCCCGCAAATAGCAGGACATGGAAGTACTGAAGGTAAAAGTATAAGTTTCAACATGTAACAGAAACAAGGTGAAGAAGGGTACGGGATACCCAATTAGTGAAGATTATCATTATTTACAATTCACGTAGAGAAATATAAGAATTCTTAGTTACCTTCAACAGTAAGAGAGGTATGCACAATTGGCCACACCCATCTCCGTTATGCCTTATGGGAGCTAACATATATAGTTTAAGAGAAGAATGCGATATTATGATCCAGCTGGGGTTAGATAACCAAAAATGGTGGATGGATTGCTAGCGTTAGCTGACATTTCCGAAAGACATTGCAAGGGTGGTAACAGTTCTCATTGTGAGACACCCAGATGGTGCACTCTAGAATAGTACAACTAGATATAAATACTAGATTAGTTACCTTCAATAGTAGAAGTATGTACAATTGGCCACACCCATCTCAGTTATGCCCAATGGGAGCTAACATATATAGTTTAAGAGAAGAGTGCGATATTATGATCAAGTTGGGGTTAGATAACCAAAAAATGGTGGATGGATTAATAGCATTAGCTGACATTTTCCAAAGACATTGCAATCGTGGTAATAGTTCTCATTGTGAGACACACAGGTGGTGCACTCTAGAATAGTACAACCAGATATAAATACTAGAATGTTTAGGAATTTCAGAAGATATGCAGTGGAATCCTAAAAGGGATAAATACTATCCTTAATACGACTCCCGCCCCTAGAAAATATGGAATGTGAGTTGACCCAAAGAGCTAGTGAGATGGAGCAAGGGGAGCTAAAAGTGAAAGAATGTTTTATTGAAGTTACCAGAATAAGATAATAGGCAGGGATATTAGCAGGAGAATAAGAAGAGAGTAAATGAAGCATTATGAGTAAGATGTGATAAATGGGTGATAACGGTAAATTAAAATATGACAAGATGACAAAGTATATAGTCAAGTGAAGGAAACTACAAGAGGAGACAAGCCTAGACAATAAAAGAGTATATGACATAAAGTCATATCCTTATTTCGAGAAATGAGTTGGTGACTCAAACATGATTACTAGAAGGCTAAGTTAGACCCCCGGAGTAATAGAAATTAGTATGGTCTAGTAAACAAGAAAAAATATCGAACTAGATTTAGGGATCGAACGATTCGATAATAGTCGGTATTTTGAGAAGTTTAGAGATCGTGTTCCGGCAATGATAGAATGAAAAATAGAAGAATAACCTTTAAAGGTATAACCAGGAAGACGCTTCCTTAAAGCTAGCACTGTGAGAACTAAGTGTTCGAGTTACAGTAGGTGTCACTCTCGCGCATAAGAAATTCAATTATCCCTGGAATAGAAAGGTTACCGCAAGGCGATTAAGAGTTAGTGAAGACGTGAAAAGACGCCAAAGATTAAGAGGTATATTTATAGGTAATTCTTCATAGCATTAAATGTTAGTACTCCCCTAAAGGTGGGAATATGGTGTGATATGGTATTAAGTCGAAGTTAAATGGTTTACCTAATTATGGAATAGTAAAGGAAGAATGCGGCAAAAAGGCGAAAGAAATGATATTGCATTTATTCAGATCCTACGGATATTTTAGGACTCCAGAAGATTATGAAAGCACGATGCCGGGTAGAGGCAATAAACGTTCTCGGCCAGAATGTTATTGATAAATAAGTATGAATGGACACTTGATACATAAGGAGCCGGTGCAAGGGGTAACTTAATAAAAAGTACATAACCCAAGAGAGGTTATGCGGAATATAGATATGAAAATGGACCAACGAGTAGTTTGTATTGATTTAGGAAGAGCCTAGTTATGGCTAGACAAGAGGATACAGATAAACCAGCAGATCGTGCAAGGTAAACGTAGTGAACCCTAACATAGGGAATTTAGTCTTGCAGATATGACATCGTAGTCCTTGAGAGATATTCATATAGGATTTAGGGTAGTTAAAGGTACCATATAAGTGTTACATAAATAAAAGAAAGTTCCACTAGGGAGACAATCAAAATTTCAGTTCAGAAGCTACCCTATGAATACAAGGGCGCATAGGTAAGTAACTAAGGATAATTATAGGTGAGTAAGAACATCAAAAATTCCGTTGGGTAAACAATGTAAGAAGCTTGCAGCTTTACAAGAGTCAGAGTGTCTTCCTTAAGTACTACAATAAAAGAATAGTTGAGAAAATAAGGAAGAAGGCTTCAACCTAAGCAAGTAACTTGAAGAAGAATTGGTCATGTAACAACAGTCTCACTACAATATTATATGCACTCCATAACAAAGTTGCACCTATCGTGACCAATGAATGGGACGTAAAATCGAAAGTAACACTCAAGATCTATGAGTTGCACAAAATTCCAATATATATGGTCACTAAGATAATCCAACTTTCATGCAACTAGTTGCAGAACGATCATGAAAGTAATTGGTTACTTTTAAAGAAAGTTGAGAAGGCACAAACAGAATTATACTATCGATGACCTAGAGTTAGTTACGTTATGAATGCACTTGAGATTTCGGAGTGTTATCCATGCAGTATATATGTTGACACTCATACAGCTACAGGAGTCTCCGATATAAGTTAGAAGACAGAATTGAGTCCACGTCACAGACAAAGGCTTGAATTTTTCGAAAGTTATATCATGGATGTTCCATAGTGCCCACAAAAGGAGAAGTAATAACTAACACCATGTGCCGCAGATCGAAAGATAGCTTAAGCCTACTTTAAGGTTGATAGAGAAGAAGAAACTAAAGAGTTACCTCAGCTAAGTGAATCAGGAGTCTAATTATTAGACCCAGATAATTATAAAAATCGTGATTCAGAACATTGTAGAATCACTCTAAATATCAGAGTACAAGAGAGATAGTACAACGACCATATTCTATAATGTGTCACGACCTAATTTACCCTCCGAAAGGTATCATGACGGCAGCTAGTCTCTACGACTAGGTAAGCCTAATTTGTGGATAAAACTTAATTAAAAATACGATAAATAAATAACTAAAGGACAAAAATCTGAATAATCATAATGATGCCGCTCGACATGTACAAAATATAATTCCTAAAGACTCGGATTGTCACAACATAGTCCCAAGATTCTACACTATTGTAGTTCTAAACAAAACTGTAAAGTACATAGGAAAAATCTCTAGAAGACAGAATAGAAGGGGACTCGGAGGATTCTGCGGACGCGGCAGAAATACCTTGTGGCCTCCTGACAACAGTAGCAACAACTAGCCACGCAACTGATAACTCGTACGTGGATCTGCACACGAAAAACATGTGCAGGAAAGCGCATGAGTACACCACATTTGGTACCAGTAAGTGCCAAGCCTAACCCCAGTCAAGTAGTGACGATGTCAGGTTAAGGCTCTACTGGATTTCTATATAAATCAATTTAAAACAGTACGAAAGATAAGTAAATTCAAAACAGTTAAGGAAAATAATCTAAAATTTAACAGTAAAGAGAGCCCTCGGCTCAGCACAACGTATCACAAGGTGGAATCTCCCGGGATACCGTCCAGTAGTTCCAAATGATTATGCAGTGCATGGGGATCTCTCTGAATACGTCCGTAGTCCTAAAATAAATATGCAGTGCTGGGGGATCTCCCGGAATACGTCTGTAGTCATAATTTAAAAATATACAGTACAGGGGGATCTCCCTGAATACGTCTGTAGTCCCAATTTAAATATGCAGTACAGGGGGATCTCCCATAATACGTCCATAGTCCCAATTTAAATATGCGTTGTGAAATGAATGACAGATAAGGCATCAACCAAAAAAGTTCATCAAATCGCAGTAAGGAAAAGCAATAAGTTAACTAAACATGGCGCACAGAGTATCAGATAGGCAATTAGTATTAAACAAGTAAGCATGCTTTCCTAATCTAAGTTAAACAATTTAACACATTAAAGCAATGTAATATGAGAAGAACAATTTATAATTTTTGAAGGGAAAAAAAGGGATTTTTGCAATAATGGCCCGTGTACGTACGCGTCACCTCACGTACACGGAGCCCACGTAACAATTAATGTCAAAACATCCTAAGGGGAAAGTCCCCAATACAGAGTTAGGCAAGCCACTTACCTCGACTGCTCAAATCAACTCGATACCACGCTCTTGCCACGAGTACTCGACTCCAAATGGCACAAATCTATCCAAATTAATTGCATAATGTAAATATAACTTTAAGTAACTAATTTAACTAATCAATTCGAAGCTAAAACGCGAAATTAGGAAAATCGCCCCATTAAGTCCCCCGGTCCGATGTCTCGAAATCGGGTAAAAATCATAAATTCCTAACACCCATTCACTCACGAGTCTAACCATACCGAATTTACTCAAATCCGATGCCAAAATCTCGATCAAAACCCAAAAATTTGGCCTAGGGACTTTTCTCAAATTTTCCCAATTTTTCATCCCAAATTCGAAATTAAATGATAAAAATAAGCAGAGATTAGCATGAATTAATCAAAACTGAGTAAGAATCACTTACCCCAAACACCCACGTGAAAATCCCTCCAAGAATAGCCCAATCCCGAGCTCTCAACTTCAAATTGTGAAATATGACTTAAACCCTCATTTTTGAAAAATTTAATTCTGCCCAGATTTCCCTTAATCGCAATCGCGGAAGTACACACGCGATAGCGAAGAACAAACTTCGCTGCCTCACTTTTTGCTCTACGCGATCGTGGCAAGACCAACGCGAATGCGATACTTTTTCCACTGACTTACGCGATCGTGACTCGTCTCATGCGATCGCGAAGGGTTAAAACCCCAGCTTACCTTTCGCCTAATATTTCTACGCGGACGCGGCCTGGTCCACGCGTTCGCGATGACCAACCTGCCTATCATACGCGATCACGTTCCATTCTATGCGATCGCGAAGCATAACCTAATTGGCCCCCACTTGCTCTACGGGATCGCGGACTTCTTCACGTAATCGCGATGAAGAAAAACCAGTTGCACTCACACCAGCAAAACATCAATCACCCCAAGTCCAAAAATGACCTGTTGAGCATCCGAAACACACCCGAGGCCCCCGGGACCTCAACCAAACCCACCAACCAGTCTTATAACCTCATTCGAACTTAGTCGAGCCTTAAAACCACATCACATAACACCAAAAATAAGAATTAAACATGAATTCAAGGCTAAGAACTTAGCATTTTTCCAAAATCCACAAACGATGCCGAAACACGTCAAAACTAGTCCGAATGACCTAAAATTTGACACATATGTCACAAATGACACTACGGACCTACAACCACTTCCAGAATTCCATTTCGATCCTGATATCAAAATTTCACCTATTGGCCGAAATCGCGGAAATTCTAACATTCGCCAATTCAAGCTTTAATCTACTACAGACCTCGAAAACACATTACGGACGCGCTCCTTATACCAAAATCACTCAACGGAGCTAACAGATCGACGAAATTCTATTCTGGACCCATCTTTACACAGTTCTCACTATGGTCCAATTTTAAGGCTTAAACTCATAATTAGGTAATATGTGTCCAAAAACTCTCCGAATTCCATAACTAATCACTTCGGCAAGTCCCAAAAGCAAACAAAACGTGGGGAAAGAAGTTATTAGGGTATCGATCTCTAAATCTCAAAACGATCAGTTGGGTCGTTACATTCTCCCCCTCTTAAGAAAACTGTTTGTCCTCGAACGAGTATAAAGGCATATCTGAAGTTGTGAAAAGATGAGGGTACTGGCTGCGCATATCCTGCTCGGTCTCCCAAGTCGCCTCATCGATCGACTGACCCTTGATCACGCCCAACTCTAGTCCTAAAAAGGATAAGTGGTCGCTGCAAATATAATCCGATCTAAAAGTCCAGAGTCGAGTCCCACAGAGAACTAAGGTTTTGCTATAACTGTTCAGTATCACTAAAAAGACAAGCTCGAATCATTCCTAAGTTATAAATATTAAGATTCTTATATCTAACTAACTAACTAAAAAACTAAAGCAGTAAATTAACAACTAAAGATACTAAGGGTTGGAGATTAAATTTAGGAGGTCTAGAGTTATGATTTCCCCAAATGTTGGAATCCTTCCCGCTATGTTCCCTACAATTGCGCCTATGTATTCTCTACTGATCGTGAGCACTTTAGGTTCTGTAATTCTGTCTCAAGAAACTAACACAATTTACTAGACATATTCTCTCGAACTACGCTAGTTGGCTTTATCTAACCGCTCCTTATGACCACGTCAAGGCTTTGTTATTTCTAAACCTACCTTTAAACCCGATGTATTGATTTCTCACATACGTTAGGAGTGACATTGTTCAAAAACCACCTAAATATGTATCCTTCATTAAGCAACACATAATTTATAGTCACAGTCAATCGATGGACATTCAATCAATAACAATAAACACGTAGTTGAACAGGTAGAGAAATCCAACGGCTCAATTATATAAAAACATAACAAGAATTTAGCCTAAAAAAGGTTCCATCAAAACCATAGATAACAAATTAGCTATTCATAATAGTATGTAAAACTACAATACTAAAATTCATAACCAATAATGAAAAATAGGAAGAGGAAGGAAAAACTCGTAGAAGAATTTCCCGCGTTGCTCCTATTGTGTCTCTGCTTCCTTAGGTCGAATCTGTGTCAAAAATATGTCCCCAGTCCTCCAAATACAGTTTTTCCATGTATATATACCAAGTAGGGTCGAGCCCAAAAAATTAAACATTATCCTACGCGAAAAAGGACAGTTTTTTGGCAGCCCGTCCGCGGCCGCGGATTTAACCGCGGACCGGACGCGGTTTTTGGCCAGTGTTCTGTTTCGCGCAATTTTCACCCTGATACGCTTGAAATTTGGAAAAATGTAAAACATGAAAGTTATAGAACTTTGAGTTATCTTTCCAACCATATATTGTGGATCCCAAATTGAGTTCTGAGAGAAAGGTTATGTGCATTTTACTAGACAATGCGCAATATGCCTATGCGATTCCTCTTTCATTCTTAACTATCAAATTTGATCCCCGAACACGGTCCCGGCTTAATTACTTAGGCTTTTACTCAGACTTCAAATCTCCAATTCACTTGAATTCATTCCATAATATGTATGAGGATCAATAGTAGAATTATCTACACCTAAATTCCCATAATTCCAAGATGTCGTGTTTTTCAAATCAACAGTTATAATAAAATTAAAAAAAAATACAAAACAAAACAAAACAAATAAAACAAATAAAATTTCAAAATCGAAACCCAGCAATATGTACAATTACAACTACACCATTAGTTCCCCGGAAACGGCGCCAAAATTTTGATCACGCCCAACTTTAATCCTAAAAAGGATAAGCGGTCGCTGCAAATATAATCCGGTCTAAAAGTCCGGTCAGTTGAATTCATTTCATAACATCTACATAGATTTGAATCACTCTTACAAGGCATAAAACACACAATTAGTGCAAAACACTAGCGATTAAAGTTCAAAGTCAATTAAAGTGCAGTAAATTAGAGTGTAATAAGCGGCTGAAATACGCAATTATAGCCTATCATCAACCCCTCCACTGAACTTTTAATGATGCAATATTCTTTGACCTGAGCTTCCTGACCTACCTATCCAAAATGGCTACTGGCTCCTCAACATAAGATAGATCCTTGTCCAAGTGGATTGAAGTGAAATCCAATACATGAGACGAATCAGCGTGATACTTTCGGAGCATAGAGACGTGGACAACCGGATGAACTTCGGCTAGACTGGGAGGCAAAGCAAGCTCATAAGAAACCTCCCCAACGTGATGCAATATCTCAAAAGGGCCAATGAAACTCGGACTCAGCTTACCCTTCTTCTCGAACCACATGACGACATTCATAGGCGATACCCGAAGAAAAACCCGATCACTAGGCATGAATGCCAAATCACGAACCTTCCGGTCCGCATAAATCTTTTGCCTGGACTGAGCTGTGAGAAGCCTCTCCTTAATCACCTTCACCTTATCTAGGGCATCCTGGACCAAATCTTTACCCAACAATCGGGCTTTTCCCGGCTCAAACCATCCTACTGGGGACCGGCACCGCCTACCGTACTAAGCCTCATACGGTGCCATCTGAATGTTGGACTAGTAACTGTTATTATAAGAAAACTCTGCAAGTGGAAAATATTGGTCCCATGACCCTCCAAACTCCATCACACAGGCACAGAGCATATCCTCAAGAATCTGAATCGTGCGCGCGGACTCCCCGTTCGTCTGAGGGTGAAAGGTTGTACTCCACTCCACCCTGGTGCCCAACTCCTGTTGAACGGCTCTCCAGAACTGTGATGTGAACTGTGTACCACTGTCCGAAATGATAGATACTGGAATACCGTGAAGGTGGACAATCTCCTTGATATAAATCTCAGCCAACCTCTCTAAGGAGTATGTGGTCAACACTGGAATGAAATGGGTTGACTTGGTCAGTCGATCCGCGATCACCCAAATAGCATCGAACTTTCTCAAAGTTAGAGGAAGTACAACCACAAAGTCCATGGTGATCCTCTCCCACTTCCACTCTGGAACCTCAATCTGCTGAAGATCCTCCCGGCCTTTGATGCTCAGATTTAACTTGCTGACAGTTGAGACACTTGGCCACAAATCCAATTATATCCTTTTTCATCCTTCTCCACCAATAGTGTTGTCTCAGGTCCTGGTACATCTTCGTGGCAACCGAATGAATGGAGTACCGCGAGCTATGGGCCTCCTCAAGAATCAGCTCTCGAAGCCCATCCATATTGGGTACACAGATCCGAACCTGCATCCTCATCACGCCATCATCTCCTATAGTCACATCTCTGGCATCACCTCGTCGAACCCTGTCCTGAAGAACCAGAAGGTAGGGATCGTCATACTGGCGCTCTCTGATGCGGTCATAAAGAGAAGACCGAGAAAAGACACAAGCTAATACCCGGCAGGGCTCTGAAATGTCCAATCTCACAATCTGGCTAGCTAAGGCCTGAACATCCAAGGCTATGGGCCTCTCAGCTGCCAGAATATATGCCAAACTCCCCAAACTCTCCGCTTGGAGACTCAAGGCGTCGGCCACAACATTGGCCTTCCCCGGGTGGTATAATATAGTGATGTCATAGTTCTTGAGTAGCTCCAACCACCTCTGCTGACGCAAATTAAGGTCCTTCTGCCTGAACAAGTGCTGTAAACTCCGGTGATTCGTGTAAACCTCAGTGGGAACACCGTAGAAATAATACGCCAGATCTTCAGGGAGTGAACAATAGCTGCCAACTCGAGATCATGAACTGGATAGTTCTTCTCATGCACCTTCAACTGTCTGGACGCATAGGCAATCACCCTAGTGTCCTGCATCAATACTGCTCCAAGGCCAATCCTTGAGGCATAACAATAGATTGTATAGGACCCTGAACCTGTAGGCAATACCAACACTGGAGTTGTAGTCAAGGCTGTCTTGAGCTTCTGAAAGCTCTCCTCACACTTCTCAATCCACCTGAACGGAGCACCCTTCTGGGTCAATCTGGTCATAGGTGCTGCAATAGATGAAAATCCCTTTACAAAGAAGGAGATAGTACCCTGACAAACCAAGGGAACGGTAGATCTCGGTAGCTGATGACGGTCTAGGCCAACTCTGCATTGCCTCCACCTTGATCCCATCACGAGACACCATGTGGCCTAAGAATGCCACTAAATCAAGACAGAATTCACACTTAAAATTTTTTGCATACAATTTCTTCTCCCTCAGAGTCTGAAGCACGGTCCTCAGGTGCTGCTCATGATCTTCCCGCGACCGGGAATATACCAGAATGTTGTCAATGAACACAATGACGAAGGAATCAAGATAAGGCCGGAACACACTGTGCATCAAATGCATAAAGGCTGCTGGGGTATTGATCAGCCCGAATGACATGATAAGAAACTCATAGTGACCATATCTGGTCCTGAAGGCAGTCTTCAGGATGTCCGGCTCCCGGATCTTCAATTGATGATAGCCAGAACGCAAGTCAATCTTGGAAAATACCCTGGCACCCTGTAACTGGTCAAATAAATCATCAATGCGAGGAAATGGATACCTGTTCTTCACTGTCACCTTGTTCAACTGCCAATAATCAATACACATACGCATAGAACCATCCTTATTCTTCACAAATAATACTGGAGAACCCCAATGTGATACACTGGTCCTGATGAAACCCTTATCAAGAAACTCTAGGAACTGCTCCTTCAACTCCTACAACGCAGGAGGAGCCATACGATAGGGAGGAATAGAAATGTGTTGAGTACCCGACAACAAATCAATGCCGAAATCAATATCTCTATCGGGCAGCATATCCGGAAGATCAACTGGAAATACATCAGGGAAGTACCTCACTATAAGGACTGACTCAACTGTAGGGGTATCAACACTGACATCTCTCACATAGGCCAAATACGCATCACACCCCTTCTCAACCATCTGCTAAGCCTTAAAAAAAAAAATGACCCTGCGGGGAGTATACTCTAAGGTATCTCTCCACTCTAATCTCGGTAATCCTGGCATAGCCAGCGTCACATTCTTAGCGTGACAATCAAGAATAGCATAATGAAGTGACAACCAGTCCATGCCCAAGATAACATTGAAATCTACCATACCGAGTAATAACAAGTCAGCCATGGTATCAAAACCACTAATAACAATCAAGCACGACCGATATACGCGTTCCACAATGAGAGAATCTCCCACGGGAGTAGATACATAAACAGGGGAACTCAAAGAATCCTGAGATATTCCCGAATGTGAAGCAAAATAAGAAGACACGTAAGAATACGTAGAGCCTAGGTAAAATAATATGATGCATCCCTGTGACAGACGGGGACGATACCTGTGATAACTGAACCTGAAGCGACGGCCTCTAGACGGGCTAGAAAGTCATAGTACCCGGCCTGGCCTCCCCCTCTAGGGCGACCTCGACCTCCCCAACCTCCACCTCGAGCTGTCTGAGAAGGTGGGGCAGTAGCTAGGGCTGGAAGGATAGCCGGAGGACCCGGTGGAGCACGTGGAGCCTGATAAGTCTGTGAAGATGCACACCTCCTAACTCTGGGAAATCTCTAACCATGTGACGAGTGTCACCATACTCAAAACAACCCCTCGGATGACGTGGTGGATGAGACTGGCTCGAAACTGGCTTGCTGGACTGGCCGGTGATAGCACCTTGAGCAAGAGGCATACTAGATACAGGCGGTGCATAATAGGGCCCCTGAGGTCTAGGAGGAGCTGGAATACCACTGGCTTCTGGAAGAGCTGAAGGAATAGGGCGACTCACAAAACCCCTACCATAGCGTGCTGCTGGTGCACGAGCTCCCGAATAATGACCAGACTCTCGAGACCTCTTGGCCTGTCTCTCCTCTCTGTCCTAAGCAAAAATGCCCTCTACCCTCCTAGCAATACTCTCTGCCTGCTGATAAGTGATATCCATCTCTAACTCTCTGGCAATACTTGTCCGGATATTGGAGTGGAGTCCCTCTATGAAGCGACGAACCCTTTCTCTGATCGTGGCAACCAAAGCTGGTGCATGACGAGCTAACTCGCTAAAACGAACTGCATACTCCGACATAGTCATAGCACCCTGGTGCAGCTGCTCAATCTCTGCGCACCAAGCATCCTGACTACTCGTCTCCACAATGCCCATAGTGCGGAGAATACGATGACACTCCTCAAAAAAACCCAGAGCGTCAGCTGAAGCTAGTCCGTTGAAAGTAGGTGGGTGGCACTTCTTGTACCTCTCAAGTCTGAGATGCTCTGCCTTAGAAGCAGCTACCATGGCCTCATGATGAGCCGGAACCACAGGGGGTATAGGAATATACTCTGGGTCCTGATCCACCTGGACCCTCTGCTCTGGAGTCCAGGCTGCGGGAGCCTGTGCCCCTCCCCCGGCCTGAGATGTGGCTGGGGCTATGGGAGCCTGAGTCAGAGTGCTGAACATGCTCATAATTTGAGCCAAAGTCTCCTAGAGGGATGGAGTAGCAATAGGGACCTCCTGAGTTGTCCCTCCAGCTGGAGCTGCTACGAGCTCCTGTGTCGCTCTCGCAGGTGCTCGGGTTGCACCGCGCGCTCATCCTGTAACCCGGACCCTGCCTCTAGCGGCTCTGACTGGGGGCTCGGGTGTCTGATCGTCGGACCTCGCGGTACGGGTCCTAACCATCTGTGAGAAAGAATAGAATAGAGTTTTAGAATTTTGATGTTAATAACTCGCACGACAAGGAAATCCAAGGAGTATGATTGTTCTTAACAGTTACATAGCCTCCCGAAGATAGATATGGACATCTCCGTACCGATCCGCGAGACTCTAACAAATTGACTTGTGACTTGTGACTCCTATGAACCTAGACGCTCTGATACCAACTTGTCACGACCCAATTTACCCTCCAAAAGGTATCGTGGCGGCACCTAGTCTCTACGACTAGGTAAGCCTAATTTGCGGATAAAACTTAATTAAAAATACGATAAATAAAGAAATAAAGGACAAAAATCTGAATAATCATAATGATGTCGCTCGGCATGTACCAAGTATAATTCCCAAAGACCCGGATTTTCACAATATAGTCACAAGCTTCTACACTACTTTAGCTCTAAACAAAACTGGAAAGTACATAGGAAAAATCTTTATAAGACAGAATAGAATGGGACTCTAATACCTTGCGGTCTTCTGACAACAACAGCAACAACTAGCCATGCAACTGATAACTCGTACCTGGATCTGTACCCGAAAAACAAGTGCAGGAAAGGGCATGAGTACACCACATTTGGTACCCAGTAAGTGCTAAGCCTAACCCCAGTCAAGTAGTGACGAGGTCAGGTTAAGGCTCTACTGGATTTCTGTATAAATCAATTTAAAATAGTATGAAAGATAAGTAATTTCTAGAGTAAACAGTTAAGGAAAATAATCTAAAACATAATAGTAAAGAGAGCCCTCGTCTCAACACAACATATCACAAGGTGGAATATCCTGCGATATCGTCCCGTAGTTCCAAATGATTATGCAGTACAGGGGGATCTCCCGGAATACGTCTGTAGTCCCAAAATAAATATGCAGTGTTGGGGGATCTCCCGAAATATGTCCGTAGTCCCAATTTAAATATGCAGTACATGGGGATCTCCCGGAATACGTCTGTAGTCCCAATTTAAATATGCAGTACATGGGGATCTCCCGGAATACGTCTGTAGTCCCAATTTAAATATGCGGTGTGAAATGAATGAAAGATAAGGCATTAATCTAAACAGTTCATCAAATCGCAGGTAAGTAAAAGCAATAAGTTAACTAAACATGGCGCACAGAGTATCAGATAGGCAATTAGTATTAAACAAGTAAGCATGCTTTCCTAATCTAAGTTAAACAATTTAACACATTAAAGCAATGTAATATGAGAAGAACAATTTATAATTTTTGAAGGAAAAAAAAAGGGATTTTGCAATAATGGCCCGTGTACGTACGCGTCACCTCACGTACACGGAGCCCACGTAACAATTAATGTCAAAACATCCTAAGGGGGAAGTCCCCAACACAGAGTTAGGCAAGCCACTTACCTCGACTGCTCAAATCAACTCGATATCGTGCTCTTGCCACGAGTACTCGACTCCAAATGGCCTAAATCTATCCAAATTAATTGCATAATGTAAATATAACTTTAAGTAACTAATTTAACTAATCAATTCGAAGCTAAAACGTGAAATTTAGAAAATCGCCCCAAAAAGTCCTCAGGCCCACGTCTCGGAATCGGGTAAAAATCACAAATTTCGAACACCCATTCACTTAGGAGTCTAACAATACCAAATTTACTCAAATCTGATACAAAAATCTCGATCAAAACCCAAACATTCAGCCTAGGAACTTTTCTCAATTTTTCCCAATTTTTCATCCCAAATTCGAAATTAAAATGATAAAAATAAGCAGAGATTAGCGGAAATTAATCAAAACCGAGTAAGAATAACTTACCCCAATCACCCACGTGAAAATCCCTCCAAATATTGCCCAATCCCAAGCTCTCAACTTCAAATTTTGAAAAATGACTTAAACCTTCGTTTTTGAACATTTAATTCTGCCTAGATTCCCCTTAATCGCAATCGCGGAAGTACACACGCGATCGTGAAGAACAAACTTCGCCGTCTCACTTTTTACTCTACGCGATCGAGGTAAGACCCACGTGAACGCGATACTTTGATTCCACTATCTTACGCGATCGCGACTCGTCTCATGCGATCGCAAAGGGTTAAAAACCCAGTTTACCTTTCCGCCTTATATTTCTATGCGGACGCGGCCTGGTCCATGTGTTCGCAATGACCAACCTGCTTACCATACGCGATCGCGTTCCATCCTACAGAATCATGAAGCATAACTTGACTGTCCCCCAACTTGCTCTACATGATCGCGGACTCCTTCACGCGATCGCGATGAAGAAAAATAAGTTGCACCCACACCAACAAAACAACAATCACCCCAAGTCCAAAAATGAGTCGTTGAGCATCCAAAACACTCCCGAGGCCACCGGGACCTCAACCAAACCCACCAACTAGTACTATAACCTCATTCTAACTTAGTCGAGCCTTCAAACCACATCACATAACACCAAAAACAAGAATTAAACATGAATTCAAGACTAAGAACTTAGCATTTTTCCAAAATCCACAAACGATGCCGAAACACGTCAAAACTAGTCTGAATGACCTCAAATTTGACACACAAGTCACAAATGACACTACGGACCTACATCCACTTCCAGAATTCCATTTCGAGTCCGATATTAAAATTTCACCTATCGGCCGAAATTGCCGAAATTCTAACTTCCGTCAATTCAAGCCTAAATCTACTACAGACCTCGACAACACATTTTGGACGCGCTCCTAACCCCAAAATCACTCAACGGAGCTAACGGAGTCGATGGAATTCTATTCCGGATCCATCTTCACACAGTTCTGACTACGGTCTCATTTCTAAGGCTTAAACTCATAATTAGGGACTATGTGTCCCAAAACTTTTGAATTCCATAACTAAGCACTCCGACAAGTCCCAATAGCATAAACAAGCATGAGGAAATAAGTTATTAGGGGATCGGGGCTCTAACTCTCAAAACGACCGGTCAGGTCGTTACACAATGGCTCAACGATAAAGTTAGTTAGAAGAGTACCAGCCTCGAAGAAGTTAGTATGAAGCTTCCACCGTATTGTGTATGCACCTGAGGTGAAAGTATTATAGTAGAGATTTAAGGTGTGGATGTGAACTCCACCTATGTTGAAAGGAGGTTATGAAAGTGACAGAAGATACGCTGCGAGATTTAAAGGTAAGTAAGTAAAGGTAAAGAAGGTACGCGATACTCAAGTGTAGAAGGCTGTGAATAGTCCACACATTAAGTAGCATTCAAGATCATATGGTCAAGCGAACTTTCATGCAACAAGTGGCAGAACGACCAGAAAAGTAATTGGCTACTTTTAAAGAAAGTTGAGAAGGCACGAACGGAATTATTTGATCGATGACCTAGAGTTAGTTACGTTATGAATGCACTTGAGATTTTAGAGTGTTATCCATGTAGTATATATGTTGACATTCATACAGCTACATGGGGCTCCGATATAAGCTAGAAGACAGAATTGAGTCCATGTCACAGACAAAGGCTTGAATTGTTAGAAGGTTATATCATGGATGTTCCATAGCGTCCACGAAAGGCGAAAGTAATAACTAACACCCTGAGCCGCAGATCAAAAGATAGCTCAAGCCTACTTAAATGTTGAGAGAGAAGAGGAAACTAAAGAGTTGCATCAGCTAAGTGAATCGGGAGTCTGATTATTAGACCTAGATAATTATAAAAATCGTGATTAAGAGCATTGTAGAATCACTCTAAATATCAGAGGTACAAGAGAGATAGTACAACGACCATATTCTATAATGGCTCAACGATAAAGCTAGTTAGATGAGTACCAGCCTCAAAGAAGTTAGTATGAAGCTTCCGCCAGATTGTGTATGCACCTGAGGTGCAAGTATTATAGTAGAGCTTTAAGGTGTGGATGTGAATTCAACCTATGTGGAAGGGAGGTTATGAAAGTAACAAAATATACGATGCGAGATTTAAAGGTAAGTTAGGTAAAGGTAAAGAAGCTACGAGATACTCAAGTGTAGAAGGTTCTGAATAGTCCACACATCATATGGAGGGATAGAAGCGTTGTGATTTAGTATCCAGAAATGATAGTGGTGTCGTCAGTTGCATATCTCCCAGCCTATGGTTTTCAGGTACCGAGAGGTCTAGTTAAGAGAGTGAAGAAGATTTATAGACGACGTGATGTCTCGCTTGAGATTCCAAAATAACATAAGGAAATCTATGGTGCTAGCAAGTTAAAGGAAGGTTGCGAGTAGTATAAATAGATAGGTGTAGGTCGCAAGTTAAAGTATTGTAGAGCAACAAGATTTTAGGTCGACATGAGTAAGGATAAGAAAAGGTGAGTGAGAAGGTGACGAAAACAGGTAATGCCTTAGGATTAAGCCCATCAAAACAAGAGAGATGATGGTTTCCATAAGTTATAGAAAGTTTGTATAGCTTGAATGAACACGGAGGATTTTAAGACCAGGAGCATTTAGAAGAGATTGAATGCTGACATGGTAGAAGAATAAGGGTGTAATTGTGATAAATGATAAGAGGGTGACATTTAGGCCTTCGATTGAGTAATGATTCAAAGAGAAGGGATTTCATTAATTACACGTGATTATAATTACCCCCATAAGATGAACCACGTTGGGATGCCATGAAATACAGCAATTGAAGCATACTATCATCCCTAGGTGGATCGGGCAAATCACTTCAGATGTTCCCCGATGAGATATGAGCCTAGCGACAACGTGATATGTAAGAGGTTTCAAGCTAACAGTGGTATATTATATATCAACATTAAGGTGAATCAATAATAGATGGAAAATTTTTATAAAGTATGAGATAATATTAGGTTTTTATTCTTAAGATGAGTAGTAGTAAGGAAGCATTATAGGTCTTAGATTTATACATATAGGATAAGCAGCGAGAGAGTAACCTGAGGAAGGTAGCAGACCTCGGTAATATTAAACCGAAGTAAGAGTTATGGTATAGTATGGCATACCTAGATGTAGTAAAGACAAAAGCATAGATAACCAAAGTTATGAAACAAAATATAGCAATAGTCGTAAGTTCGACAAAGTACCAAGCGAAGGACTTCAGTACACCTATAGATGCCTAGAGGGACAACTTGCCATAGTTTTGTATATATTCACCAAGTGAGTCCTATAGATTGGATAAAAGCCATAGGAAATAGGAAAGAAGAGTTGCATAGGCACGCGTAGAAGGGCAGAGTCGTACATGCTGCATGAAAGAAGGTAGTAACAGGTACGAGATTGGAAGAATTCCGATCGCACGTCGTGGTGTGAGAAAGAGGCCTAAAGGGGGGGAGGGAATGCCATGGACTTTGGATTTATTCATAGAAATATTTCCTAGATGACAAGGACAATATTAAGGTATTTGTAAGAGCTATAAGTTATGAGACTGATAAACGCAACAGTCAACATTCGAGGGCGAATGTTCCAAAGGGAAAATGATCTTACACCCCATGATTTAGTACATGAGAGTACGTCGTCATCCAATTGATGTAATATCATAAATGAGATCATCTTTCAAAGTACATAAAGTAAGTTAATCATGTTACCGTGTAGGTTACAAATAGTTAAGATCATGAATAACACATACCAAGAGGGTTGGAAGGTTTATAAGCTAAACGAATTGAAGAAAATAAGTTTAATGTTATAACATATACTTTTGGAATGAGACTAGGGTGCTCAAAATGATAAGTAGGTTATGTTTTGAGTTATTTTAGTTGCGTTATAGTTGTGTGTTATGTTTTGAAGTTGAGCGAGTTGTGGAACAAAACTAGAAGGATAAAAAAACCCTAGTGCTCTAGCGATCAGGCGAAAAAGAGAAGATTGTGTGCGTACTTCATCGCAACACTACCATGGCCTCGCCGGCCGATGGCGAGCCACCACCAACGGCTGGGAAGTCCTCACAACCTCCTATCATTCCTACCGAGCCATCAAAGACAACAAATAACACCCCACAGCCTATGGATTATGCCAAAGCACTAAACCCTACGTCGAACATGGCCATGCAAGATCGTCTAGCGACATTAGAGCCCATATCTTTTAGGAGAGCATCGTTTCTGCAAGGCCAACCAATGGTACAATTCTCAGAAGCAGAAGTCCAGTGTATGAACATTATAGAGGGATTGCAGTATGCAGTTGTGTGCAAATTTTCATACGATTATCCAGAATTGCAAGTACTACGTCGAATCATCCCTATGCAATGTGGAATTAAGGGTGAATGTAATATTGGATATCTTAGGGATAGGCACATATTGGTTCGATTGACATTATGGCAAGATTATATTGAATTTACGTCGAAAAGTGTCTATTATGTCAAAGACAAATTTGGAAAGGAATTCCAATTGAGAACTTTATTGTATGATTCTAAATTCAAAGCAGGGGGAGGAAACACCAAAGGTTATGGCGTGGATTTCTTTTCCTAACTTGTTGCCAACCTTTTTCGTCAAGGAATGCCTATTCTCATTAGCTTCAGTTGTTGGAACCCCTCTTCACTTAGATATGGCTACTGTGAACAAGACCATGCCAAGTTGTGCACGTGTGAAAGTGCTCGTTGATTTACTGGTTGATTTTCCAAAAAAGTGAGAATGGATATTGAAAACGAATCAACAGGAGAAACAAGGACAGAACGGGTTAATATAAGGTACGACTATTTGCCTAAGTATTGTAAGGAATGTAAATTACAAGGGCATGACATGATTGAATGTTGGAGGATCCATCCGGAATTAATGGGAAATAGACCAGATGAACAAGTAATTCCTAATAATGTTATGGTGGAAGGAAATAAAGAAAAAATTAAGGAAATTGCTCCTCTAATGATTCTATCTAGCGGTAAGGTTGTGGGTAATGTAGGTGCGCAATGGAAAGAAGTAAGGGACAATCGAGTCAAAAACAAGGATAAAAAAGCAGATGGAGGAAATAGGACTGGGTAGGAAATTGTGCCAGTTGAAAAGCAGGCAGCATTAGTTCCTCAGCAGGTTCAAACTGCCAATCAATTTGCATTACTGGAGACGGAAAACAGTGGTGATACAGGAAATAATCAGCTGGCTTTAGTAGAAGGGAGTACTGGACAAACTGCCTCACTCAATCCTAAGAATATTGATCAAATGGTCAGACCTAATACAAAGGAAAAGGCAATATTGAATGCTACAGCTCCAGCATATAATCCTAAGTCCCCTAGGATAGATAAATCAAAGAATGTTAATAATGGAAATGTCACACCCCAAAATCGAGGGACGAGACCAGCGCCTAACCGGATGAACCCAGCCAAGCGGACCTGGATTGCCTTTCCTACCCAACGTATTACCCCGTGTTCATAACATACATTATTTCATGTGAGTTAGCCGAATTTAGATTCAAAGTACGATTTACAACATAAGTTCATTTTCCTCTTTTAACTTTCAACCTTCGATAATCCAAAACATATATAATACATACAACTTTTTCGATGCAATCCATAACTACGAGTGAGTACAACTACCGCCCAAAATATACATATATACAACACACACAGTGTCTATAGAGCCTCTAAGAGTACTAGTAGTTTCACATAAACTTGCCGGTAACAAGGCCCCGGCTATACCTTTTACAACATAAGCAAAAGAGTATGATATAGTCCACATACGGCCCCGAGAGGAAATGGGGCTTACCAGAACTGCTGAAAAGATGAAGAGGAGGCACCACTAACGGCGAACTGAGCTACCTGCTATGGAACCACCTACATCCATATAAAAGATATAGCGCCCCCGGCAAAAAGGACGTTAGTATTGTGGAATAGTACTAGTATGTATGAACAAACGTTACCCTAAGTACAATCAAGCAATACACAGATAAGAGGCAGTTAATAGAATCCAACAAGTATTACACAGAAAGAAAAATAACCCAAAATCAAGAGTTTCACAGATTTTGCCTTTCAATACCACCATATTCAAGGGTTTCACAGATTCTCATTTCAATGCCACCATATTCAAGAATTTCACATATTCTCATTTCAACATAATCACATTCCATCCTTATTACCTCGCCACCCTTATTACCTCACTCACCCTTATTTTCCCGTGTTGTGGCGTGCAATCCGATCCCATCAGACAATCATGTTTCATAACAACAATCACCAACAATTAAATCACAAGAATCTTCATTACAAGGAACCCAAGTTCATATCAACAATTCACCATAACTATGTGAAATCAAGGCACAATGATCATTACCAATTAGTAATTCATATATGGTGTTGCCACAATCATTTAACTCAATAAAAATAGTCCATATTTACTTTCATCATTTGTTACACAGCCTTTAGCACTTTGATACGTTCAAAAATGTATTTAATAGCAACATCAACCAATCAATTCAGTCACAAAGATTTTAATCATCAAGGATGTAAATTCATAACAACCGAACAGCCACATGAAAGCAAAGGCACAATAATCTCTACCAAGTCGTGAGTCATGTATAGTACACCATAACCATTTAGATAAGTCGATTAAATTCACTTTTCTTTCCCATCATTCACTACATAGCCCTCAACACTTGGATACATTCAACAATTGAGTTCATTAC